>RJWM01033697.1:0-20375 GCA_004363535.1 Dasyprocta punctata
ATTACTAAATATCCAAGAACGTTCCAAATTCTTCTTCTAGTGATTTTTGTATATACAAGAGCTTATTGTTAACTATGTCACCCTACTATACTGATGAACACTAAAACTTATTCCTTCTTGTTAGATATAGATACAAATATAGATATAGATATAGATACAGATACAAATACAGATGTAGATATAGATGTAGATGTAGATATTTCTTTTCATGGTACTGAAATTGAAGATCAGGGCCTTCTTGCTGAGCTACATCCCCAAAACTTTAAAGTGTTTTAAATTTTGAGACAGGGAATGATTACTGGAAGATGACAGTTCTGGCAGAAAAGGTGGAGATATTATTTCTGAGATTGGAAGCTTTTGCACATGCTGCACCTTAGGTCTTGGTTGATATCAGTTTCTCCAGTGATAGGGGTGGACTTACTGCTAGGCTAGACCAGCTATCCCTTGGAATGAAGCTCTCTATGTGGGCATAGGTGCTTTCATGTTCATTTTATCACTGGATCTTCCTGGGCTCACAGAGTTGCATTCTTTTATGTGAGCATGTTGGAGGGCAGCAAGGATATGTTGACTACTTGTCTCAAAGGCAGGATGCATTTTAGCAGTATCTTTCTTTTCAAGATGATGTTGTATGACTTGAATCCTGTAGAGTAGAGGAGATAAGAGTTCCCATTCTCTGCAGTAATGAAGCAGCATGAACGCTAGGTGAGTCCTGAAACTGAGCTCAGGGCTTGTGTTTTAGGAAATAGTACATGGCTGTTTTAAGGTGAGAATCCAGTAAGATGAGGGTGATGATAGTCAGATTCCCAGTTGCACTCAGTGTGTAGGTAAGAAAGAGAAATATAAAAATCAGAACCTGAAGTTGTTGATCATCCGTCAGTCCTAGTAAAATGAAAATTGTTACTGTATTGTTCCTCATTGGAGATTTCTGATTCTGTTAGCCCTGCATATAACATTCAGAGACATTTTGTTATGGATTTTTTAACAATCTTAAATCTATCAAGATTTTCTTTGTTAAAAAATCATTGTCCTTAACTCTCTAAGGATTTCTTTAGATTCTGATGAGTCTATTATTTCATTTGAAGCAAAGACACTCTCATGCTCAAGAGTTAACCTCACAGAGCTAGAGAAAGCATTCCTGAAATTCATCTGGAACCAGAAAAGACCTAGAATAGCAAAGGCAATTCTGGGCAACAAAGGGAAGGCAGGAGGCCTCACAATCCCCGACTTGAAACTATACTACAAAGCTACTGAGATAAAATCAGAATGGTACTGGAATCAAAACAGAACTGAAGATCAATGGAATAGATTAAGAGATGCAGCCACAACTACAAACACACTTAGCCACCTCATCTTTGACAAAGGGGCCAAACATGTACATTGGAAGAAAGATAACCTCTGTAACGAATGGTGATGGAGAAACTGGCTTTCTATATGCCATAAACTAAAACTAGATCCATGCCTGTCTCCATGCACTAAAATAAAGTCAAAATGGATCAAAGATCTGAATATAAAAGCAGAGACACTAAACTTACTAGAAGACTAGGTAAAAATCTCGATGACATAGGAGTAGGCAGAGAGTTCATGAACAAAAATCAGATTGCAAGGGAAACACTTCCCAGAATCAACACCTGGGATCTCATCCTACTAAAAAGTTTTTGCATGTCAAAGGAAATCTCCAACAGAGTGAAAAGAAAACCCACGAACTGAGAAAATATCTTAGTCAATTGTCCATCAGACAAAGGACTTCTACCTAAAACATAAAAAATTCAAAGAAATCAGGCCCCTAAAATTCAAGGACCCAATCCAAAAATGGGCATCTGAGATGAATACACACTTCTCAGAGAAAGAAATACAAATGGCAAATAAATATATGAAAATATGTTCAACATCAATGGTCATTCGAGAAATGCAAATTAAAACAACACTGAGATTCCATCTCACTCCAGAAAGAATGGCCAAGATTAAAAAATCAACCGACAACAAATGCTGGAGGGGCTGTGGGGAAAAAGGAACTCTTCTCCACTGCTGGTGGGAGTGTAGACTGGTGCAACCATTGTGGAAAACAGTGTGGAGATTCCTCAAGAAGCTAGGATTAGAGATCCCATTCAAACCAGCTATCCCACTTCTGGGCATTTTCCCAGAAGAATTGAAAACATCATACCACAGTGATATCTGTGCACTCATGTTTATAGCAACCCAATTTGTAATAGCCAGATCTTGGAAACAACCCAAGTGCCCATCAGTCAAAGAATGGATAAAAAAGATGTGGTATTTTTATACAATGGAGTACTACTCAGCTATTAAGAAAGATTGCATTGAGATTTTTGTAAGTAAATGGTCACGACTTGAGACCATACTCATAAGTGAGATAAATCAAACCCCCATGTGTAAATACTGTATTGTCTCCCTAGTGTAAGAAACAGAAAAGTATATATGATCCAAAATCTATAATAAATGCTATGTGAGGGTGGAGAACGGCTCGGAGAGCAGAGGTATTTGGGAGGGGAAAAGGCAGAAGGAGAAAAGGGAGGCGGAAAAGATATAGACCTGTATATATGCATATGTAAGATAACTAAAATGAACACACTGCTGAATGTATTCGTTATGGAGAAAGAATAATTAATACTCATACGATTAGATCAATTTTACATCTCTGTATCTGTTAATGTAAGTAACCATTTTGAAGATAACGATACGCAATATTGCAACCATTGTCAAGTTTTTATCATCCGGTTTTGTAAATCTGCAGTGTTACCGTTGTGTATTTACTCTAGTCATTTGTTTGTCTCTTTTGCTTGTTGTCTTTGTTTTGTATGTCTTTTTCTCTGTTTTTTCTTCACTTAAATAAAAAAAAATTTAAAAAAAGAGTTAACTGATGTATTTGCTTAGCATATTGTTTCTCAAAGTGCCGATGTATTTTAAGCAACTTGGTCGCATCATGTAAATCATAGGCACTTGAATTCTCTGCTCTAGACTTATGACTCCATTGTTTTGGTTATTGTACACGTGAGATTACTTTTCTGAACACTTAACCACACATAAACGCACAGACACACAGACACACACAAATGCATACAACTTCTCTAACTCCCCTTCTGGCACAGTCTCCTTCTTAGTTTTCTCTGTCCCTAAGTCATTACTTACAGCTCATGATGGTGAATAATACTCATTATTTTAATGCACAGCATACTTATGCACAGTAGACATTTGTACTTTTATGAAGTGCTGTGGTAAATAAACTTCAAAGGTACTTTGTTTCTCTTATCTGTTTGTTATTCTTTCTCTCCACTCTCCCAACAGTCTTAATTTATTTTTAGCTCATGCAGATCAATCTTAAACTACAAACAAAATACAGAAAATGACTATTGTGAAAATTATGACACGGCTAAGGACATTTACAGAAGCAAATATCATCAATCATGTTTGGAAGGACTGTTGTATATGCTGTTAGAAACAATGAATCAGGTAATTAGAGCTTCAGTTTGAAATTTTTTTGTTTTATACCATTGACAGATATGTATCAAAATCTTTTAGTGTCCTTTTTATCCTTCTTCATTTTTCGCATACTCATATGTTTGTGTTTTCATCAGTATCTATGTGTAGAAATATCTTTCAAATGTTCAATAAATTTGTAGTTTAAAATTTTCCTTGATTCCCAAATATAAACTAACATATTTATTTGAACATTTCACACATGTTTCAATTATAGTATGTCAGAATAATAGATTCCTTTTAATAAATAGAATGCACTGAGTTCATTGAGCATGTTTCATGTGATTGATATTTTAGAAAATGCTCCTCATAAGAACAAGGATTTTCTGTCCTTAACTTACGTGAGTAACTTCTAGTTTTTCATTGGATTCACTGAGTTTCAACACAAGTTTCCTGCAAGTTCAACAATGTTTTCTGTAATCTTCAACACTGCACTCCTTTAGCATAGAATACAGTTTACTACATTTACACTGAATAGAGAATGCTGACTTGTGGGGATCATGCTATGTGTGTCTTCACTCAAATAGTTCACATAATTTACATAACTCTAGAAATATTTTTTATTGTCATAGGAATGTCTCTAAATGGATTTATCTATTGAATATTTTCCAATTGGATGTGCATAACCTATATTTCTTTCTCTTTGCACTCCTAATTCAAGGCTTCTTGATGCTAACTCTATTTAAATTTGAGCCTATTGCTAAATTTATTTTTTATGTTTGCTTTTAAAGAGATCTAATTTTCTGCTTTTACTACTTTCACATCTCATAACAGAGAAATTACATTCCTTTTGTCAAATACTCTGAAGTAATTCTTTTCTCCAACCTTTCTTCTAATATCTCATGAAACAAAGAGATCACGTCACTAAGTAAATTTAATTAGCCCTATCACCACTGGATATTAGTAAATGCTGTGGTTATGAATGTTTTTGGTTTATTCCACTCTCAAAATGTATGTTTTAAATGAAGTTAGAGTTCTCGAATAAGGTAATGCAACTTGCACCAATTTTTCATGCTTTGCAGAACTAGGGGAGAAGTTTAAATATTATACATTACATAGTGTATATTACATATATCATAAATATTTATGTAAATATGTTATATAAAAGTGTATAATGTATGTGAATATACCATTTAAATATATATTATATAGGTTATTTTTTGGACATGAAGTTGACAATATATGTAATATATTTCTGAGTAACTATCAAATTTTAATATGCAAATGACATTATATTAATGTGCACAAACATCTCCAAAAGTGACATGTATATATCTAAAAACCATATTCTTTAAAGTAAAAATGAATCTTTACCAAACATAGAAATTATCTCTCATATTTGTTACTTTTAGGAGGTAGTTCAAATATTTTTCCTCTTTCAGAGCATAATAAAATTTCTATCAAACAAAAGTTAATATAATTAAAACATTAAACTTTATTGCACTTACTATTATTACTGTCAGTCATAGTTTCCATTGGTTGTGGAAACACCTGAAATCTTGAAACTCCTAAATTGGAAATGCCAGTGGAGATGAACCCACCGTTCATTTCATGACAGCTTTAGGGTGCACAAACATCACAGAAATAGTCATTTTAAAAAAGTTACCTGGGCTTCCTTATTGTACTACTTTTACTTCTTAAAAGAAAGTGGAAAAAAAAAGGAAAAGAAAACAGTATACTACAGAAGTTCCACTTTAGGAGAGTTGGTCCTGTGACTTCTAACAGCAAGGAGCACTTTATTATACCAGCACAACATTTGCTTTATTCTATAAAAAGCAACTAAATGAATAAACAGAGCCCCTAGTGACCTACACGCATTCACTAATGAATCTTCTGAGTAACCAAATTTGATATTAAAAAGGCGTGTTAACTGGCTTTTTTGGAAATAGTGTCCTTGGAGGCAAGAAGTTACAATAGAGGATAAAGTTGTAAGACAACAGGAGAATCTGATTTTAAAATAAAACACGAGTTTAGCTTTTTTGTATTCTCACATAATGTAACCTGAGATTAAACATATAGGAGGATCATATGGAAATCACATTTCTTACTTAAATTATTATATGAATTAATGTATATTGATATATTAATTTTATTTTAGGAAATTTTAATGAGATAAGGAAAATCTATATAAAATTACATAATCCAGGCTGCTTACATTACAGTGTACACAATCCCAGGTTTTGTTCATTTGTTTCAAAATACTTTTATTCACTGTTAATAAAGATCAGTGAAGTATTGCTAATATTTGAATATGTAATGTGAAATGTTGTGAACTTTTAAATATAATGCAAGATAATATTCACATAATTATATGATTGATTTATTGCAATTAATTGATTTTCAAAAATTTTATTTTTGTTGATTTACATCTTTAAAGGGTACAGTGTGTTGTTTCGATGCATGGACATAACGTGTAAAGTTCAAATCATTACCTATATTCACCCATCTCATAACATACTCATCTTCTCAACATTCACCATTTCTTTGTGTTGGAAACATTCTAAATCTTTCTTCTAGTGATTTTGTATATTCAATGGCTTATGCTCAACTATAGTCACCTTAGTGTACTCATGAACACTAGAACTTGCTTCTTATTTTTAGGTATATATATATATATTTTTGAGGAACATTTTAAAAAACATTTTATTAATAATAATAACACTGATCAGAGTAAAGCAAAAGAGAGAGAACCATATTGGGCCTCAAAGACAAGACAGAAGAGAATCCCTCGTACTTGCTACATTGCCTGCTGTCACCTTCCACAGAGATGCTCGGGTTGCTGCCCAGAGGCCTGTAAGATCTACTAAACAATACTAGCAAAAAGTTGGTTGATGTTCCTTGGTTGCTATCAGTTTAGCCAGACCTCCGAAACAGCAGGTTGTTGATGGGGGGTGGGGGTGGGGGGGAGTGTATTTGTCCCTGATTCCAAGCCCGCGCACCAGTGCCCCTCCAGCCCAGTGGGCCAGGCCCCGGAAGGGGCCCTTCTCGTTTTCCTCCAGGGTCCTGAGGTCAGGACCCCGGAGGGCAGTTCATTTACTTCCTGGTCCTATATATATGTTTTTTACATGTATTTATATATATTTGTTTATATATAAGTAATTAATTTATAAATAATTTGTATATATCTTTGGGCATTTACCATGATGTTGGTTATTGGTTTGTAATAGATGGTTTTTATCAGATCCAGATAAAGAACATCTATTCCGACCTTCTGTAGGTTTTTTTTTAATCATGAATAAGTGTTGGACTTTGTCAAAAGCTTTTTCTGAATCTGTTAAGATGATCATGAGACTTTTGTCTTTGACTCTGTTGATATGGTGTATTGTGTTTACTAATTTGTGTATATTTAACTATTCCTGAATTCCTGGAATGAATCCCATTTGATCATGGTGTATAATTTTCTTGATGATTTGGTGCATTCTATTTGCTAGATCATAGATTTTTGCATCTATGTTCATTAGGGAGATTAGCCTAAAGCTCTATTCTTTGCTTAGGTCTTTCTCTGGTTTTGGTATCAGGGTAATACTTGCCTCCAGGAATGTGTGAGGGAGTACTAGCATTAAATCTTCTCTAAATTTCTTTCTTTCTTTCTTTCTGATTTTTTTTTTTTTTTTTTCGGCACTGGGGATTGAACTCACAACCTCGCACCTGCCAGGGCAGGCGCTTAAGCCACTGAGCCAAACTCCCAGTCCTGATTTTTTTGAGGCAGGGTCGCACTATGTAGCTCAGACCAGCCTTGGTGCTCACGTTGTAGCCCAAGCCGGCCTCGAACTCACAACATTCCTCCTACCTCAGCCTCCCCAGTGCTCGGATTAAAGGCGTGCACCACCATGCCCAGCTTCTCTAAATTTCTTGTTGGATTCAGCCGTGATTCCATCAAGACCTGCGTTTTACTTTATTGGTAAGTTATTTTTTTATTACATTTCAATTTCATTAACTGATACTGGGTTATTCAGAATTTTTGTATCTTCTTGCTTTGGCAATTCCTACATATCTAGGAATCTGTCCATGTCTTCTGTGTTTTCCATCATATGAGAGTAAAGAGTTTTGAAGCAGGTATTGATGATCTTCTGAATTTCCACAAGATCTATAGAAATTTCACACTTTTTATTCCTGAATGCATGAATGTCTTTTCTTTCCTTCTTTTGGTAAGGTTGGCTAAGGATTTATCAATTTTACCTATTCTTTCAAAGAAACATCTCTTCAATTCATTAATTCTTTGTATTAGTTTCTCAGTTTCCGTCGCATTAGTTTCTGCTCTGATCTTTACAATTTCTTCCATTGTATGGGTTCTGGGCTTGTCTTGCTCTTTTTTTTTTCCTAGAAGCTTAAGGTGCAATATTAGGTTGTTTATTTGTGCTCATTCTGTTTTTCTGATGCAATAATTTACTGTTATAAATTTCCCTCTTATGACTGCTTTCATTGTGTTCCATAAGTGCTGGTACGTTGTATTTGCATTCTCACTTAGTTGTAGATATTGCTTAATTTCCACCTTAGTTTCATTTGTAACCCACTGGCTGTTTAAGAGGGCATTATTTGATTTTCATATGTTCATGGAATTTTTGAAGTTTCTTTTGCCATAAATTTCCAATTTCATTGATCTGTGGTCAAATAATATGTATGGGATAATTTCAGTTCCTTTGCATTTACTTAATCATGTTCTGTGGTCTATTATATGATCTATTTTAGAGAACATACTATATGCAGCTGAGAAGAATGTGTATTCTTATGATGCTTGGAGGAACTATCTTAAACATCTACTAAGTCCATGTTCTCACAGATTTGGTTCAATTCTGGTATTTCTTTTCCAATTTTTTGTCTAGATGATCTATCTCTTTGTGACAATGGGATATTCAGTTCTCCAGTTACAACTGTATTATTGCTTATTTGATTTTTCATGTCTATTAATAATTGTCATATAGTTGAGTGCCTTATACATACTTATGCTTGTTAGCTCTTTCTCTTGAATTTTTCCACTAACAAGAGCATAGTGACCTTCTTTCTCTCTTTGATCATTCTTGGTTTGAAGTTCACCTTGTCTGTAAGAAGAATAGCTACTCCTGATTTTTTCTAGGTTCCTTTTGCATGGAGTATTGTTTTCCAGCCTTTGGCTTTCAGTCTATGAATTTCTTTTTGAGTTAAATGTGTTTCTTGTACACAGCATATTGTTGGATCCATTCTGCCAGTGTGTTTCTTTGATTGGTGAATTAAAGCCATTGACTTTGATGGTTATAACTGATATGTATTGGCTTATCTTTGTCATGAGATTTTCTTTTTGTTCATTCCTTTCTTTGCCCCTCTGTTTAATTGCTTACAATATCTGGTGGTTTGTTTTTGTTGTTGTTGTTGTAATTGTGGTCATTTTTATCTCTGTCTAGAATATGTTTCAGTACTCTTTGTTGGGTTGGTTTGGTGGTCACGCATTTCTTCAGTTGTTCTTTGTGATGGAAGCATCTTATTTCACCATTAATTTTGAAACATAATCTTGCAAGGCACATCAATATGGCTTGGAATTTGTTTCCTTTCAGGACTTGAAGCACTTTATTCCAAGGTCTTCTTTTTTTTTAAAAATTTTTTTTATTTTTAAAAAAGCAAAAAAAAGAAGGATAGAAATGATACAGAATTTCAAAAAAAGTAGGGAATTAACATTAGTTAATATATTGCATATTGTTGACTTAGAAGTTGTTGTTCAGGTTATAAAATCTAGGCACAAAAGTGATCAATCAAACAGTGACAGCACAAACTGTTCTTTTTGATGAACAGAGATTGGTAGTATAGTTATCTATCTAGCCTACATATACATACATACAGTCATATGTTTTTATCAACGTACATATAATCTTTTCCTTTCTTCCTTTTTTCCCTTCACCTATCCTAGTTGTTCTGTCCTTTTGAGCACTTTCTTTCCCTTTCATTATTTCTGTATCTATTGTATATTTAGGATCTTATTAATCTTTAAGATTTTTATTTTTTATTTTTTATACTAGGGAGACAATATGATATTTATAAATGTGAGTTTGATTTATTTAACTTATGAGTATGGTCTCAAATTGCCTCCACTTACCTATAAAAGCCTCAAGATTATCCTTTTTTATAGCTGAGTAATATTCCATTATATAAAAATACCATATCTTTTTTATCCATTCTGCAGTTGATGGGCATTTTGGTTGTTTCCACTATTTAGCTATTACAAATTGTGCTGCTATAAACATGGGTGCACAAATATTGCTGTGGCATGGCATTTTCACTTTTTCTGGGAAAATACCCAGAAAGGGAATAGCTGGATTCCACCAGCTCACCAAGGTTCTATAGACGGTGGAAGGAGTTGTTAATTGTCTGTGGGCTTTTGTGGTCTTTTGGGTGGGGGTAGGGTGATTGAAAATTCCGCTGGTTTCCAAGGTCGTGGGGCAAGAAGAAGGGGAGACCAGCAATCTCACTGGCACCATAGGTCCATGGGGTGAGGAGGGGGGCAGCCAATGATCTCCAAGGCCCCTAGGTCCATGGAGCAAGAAGGAGGTTGAGGCCAATGAACCTGCTGACCCCTAGGTCTGAGGAGTGAGGAGGGGTGTAGGGCGGATGAACTCGGCAGCCCCTAGGTCCTGGAGCAAGGAGGAGAGCAGGGCCTGCAGTCCCTGCGGCCCCTAGGTCCGAGAGCGAGGAGGAGGCTCCAAGCTCTTCTTGAGTTGAGGGTTTGTATGGAAATCTGCCATGATTTTGATGGGCTTTCCTTTATAGGTGATCTGTATTTTTTCTCCAACAATTTTTAATACTCTATAGTGCTAAATTTCTGCAATCTTGATTATAATGTGTTTTAGTGTAGTTTTATTTTGGTTATGTAGTTATATTTGGTTACATGCTTCATTTGTTTGTATGTCAGCTTTTTATCCACACTTGGAAAATTTTCTGCCATTATTTCTTTGAAGAGTGTTTTATGGCACTGGTGCAGTCTCCAGCTTTCTCACTGACCCCAATTAATTTTGTGTTATTATTCTTTGATTCATGTCATAGCCTTTGGATTGATTTTTCTTTGTCTCTTGCTATTTTCTTTTCATGATCACTAGCTGTAATCATGTCTTCAAGATATGAAATTCTGTCTTCTCCTTCATTCAGTCTGTTGCATATACTTTCAGTAGTGGTCTTAATCTTTTGGATTTCTATTTGGACCTGTCTCATGGATTCCATTTCTTTCCTATGTTGGGCATTTTTTGTTTCCATCATTTTTCTAAGCTCATGTATTCTTTTATCTGTGTCTTCTCTAATATAAGCATCATTTCTTTTTGTACCGGAGAGATAATTTTCTCTACAGCTTTTTCCACTTGTTTTTTCAACTCTGTTGCTATCAGTTCAGAAAGTTCAAGTGCTTGACTTCCAACTTCATCTATCTCATTGTGTTCTGGGCTTGTTCTGGGTGAATTGGGGGTCTGGGGTTTCATTTGACTTGTGTGTCTTGTCATTTTGTATTTTTTATTTTATTTTGTTTTGTATGTTGATGCTTGCCAATTTCTTATGACAGCTTTATCACTAGCATTCAGGCTTCTTTAGGACATATCTTGTCTTCAGTAGTGTCCTCTAGATGTAGGTGGTTCTTTATAGCTATCCCAAGAACCTACCTTCCCAATTTGTAAAGGACACAAAGTTATTATTTGACTCAGCACTCAATCCTTTGGTATTGGACTGTGGTTATGATTATGACCCCATACAATGACAGCGTTATTGTACAGGGGAGAAAATGTGATTAGAGCATGTATGACATCCTGGTTAAAGCAGTACAGTTAGTAATAACAATAGTTTCAAGTAGATTAACTAATGACAAACTATGGTAACCATTAACCTGCTATCCCCAATCACAGGAGCAAACTCTGAAGTTATATAACAAAATCAAACATATATGATGTACTTGTATGCAGTGATTTTCTCCTTAGTGGAGTGATTTTACTCTTCTGTGTGTCAGGGAGGGGGTTAGAATGGGTAGGGAACAGGATAAAGTGATGAATGAGGCCAAATACAGTAGAGTCAACGATGGAAGTCAAAGAATGATCACCCAAGTTTTTGGAAACTGGAGGACACAGGAGGGAGAGAATCAAATAGAATGCAAAAGAGTAATCAGAAAGGGAAGAGGCAATGTTTATTAACTTGGAATTTTAAATTCAAGAAGTAGTTGAGTAAAGAGTGAAAGACGATCAATAGAAGAAAATGAAAAAGAAAAAAAACCTAAACAGTGAAAAAAAAGCAAGAAAACAAAAAGGCCAAGAACGAAAAGACATTAAAAAGGGAGGCCAGGGAAAGAGAAGAGATAAAAGCCCCAAAACAGAAATAACCACAAAATACAAAGCAAAACAAGATGACATCTAACTATACAGGAAACGGTTAGCCAATCATTCAAGCAAGGGAGAATAAAAGTGGTAAAATACCTCTGGTGTTTACATTTCTGTGATACTGTCCATGTTGGATCCCAGAAATGTGCGGGGTATGGAGCTGATCATGGGACTGGTCTTCTGTTGATGGAGTTCTCCAGAGCCCGATTGCTGGCTCCTCCCTGCTGTGTCAGATACTTCCACCTTGCTGGTTTCACTGATTAATCTGCCCTCCAAAGACCCGTGTGCGCCTGCATGCCTAAGGCCCACCTTTCCTGGGTTTCAATTCTGGTTGGTCCCCTCACCAAAGGTATGCAGGCGCCTACACTAACCTTAGTTTCTGAACAAGTCTTGCAATGAAGCTCCAAATACATCCATTTCTATATTTTGAAGTTATTGCTGTCATTCATTTTGAAGTATGAGAGGTGAAGTGTCTGTTTTGGCATGAAGTATGGTGAATAGGCACAGATGAAAAAGGAGAAAAACAAAATGGGCAGCTGTCTGCCGTCAAAAGACTCACGTCCCAGAACAGGCTGTCTGTGTCAGCTCTGCAATTTCCTGGACCCTGCCTAGTGCTTATGGTAGGAAGCTCTCTGGGCAGGGAAGGGATCCTGCCTCCTGCTAGCTCTGCATCAGGCAACAACAGGGTAAGCGGGCCAACCCCGACTTCTCATCTATTAGGAAAAAGACTCGAGAAGATGATACCTTTCTGGTGGTAGGATTGCAATTAGTGATGCTTAACACTCACACGTAGTGGGTACCCTACCTGAGCTTGTTGCTTCCCCTGGGCTTTAGGGGAAACCCCGTGGAGACCGATGCCACAAAAGACTCCTGCCCAGGTGCTTTGGCAGACTCTCATTCATTTCTGTGGTAGTGAAATTGAAGACCAGCGCCTTCTCGCCTAGCTACATCTCCAGCCCTTTAAATTGTTTTTAACTTTGAGAAAGGATATCACGCAGTCTGCATTGTTGAGGCCTGAAGGCTACCATATGGTGTATCTTTGAGAATATTCTCTGTGCTGATGAGAAAATATGTGTGGTGAAGTTGCTGCACAAATTTTTCCTCTAAATGTCTTTTATCCCCAGTGGCTCTATAGGGTTATTTAACACTCTTCCATCAATCCTTCAGCCTTCCTTCAACAGACTCTTCAGCCTTCTGCCACAGGCCATCCAGCCTCCTGATACCAGCTCACACAGGACACTACATGGAGCTGTGGGACTTGGACTGGGTCCTTCGGATTCCAGTACACAGACTGAACTTTTGGACTCTTCCACACCTGACTTTAACGGTGGCTATGCATCCGGTCTAGAGGCAGCTGAGTACAGACTGAAACCTCTAGGAACTGTGTGCAGAATAAACCTTTCCTACTTTAACGTGGGTGCCAGATAGTTTGTCTCAGCAACAAGAAAAGTTCCTAAGACACTTATAATGTGTACATTTGTATTTTTAATAATGTCTTACAAATTTCATAGGTTTTCTTTGCTTTTTTAGATTCTTTTTCTCTTATTTATTTTGGTCTGTGGTATTTCAAAAAGTCACTTTTAAAGCTCCAAAGTCTTTTGTTTGAGTTAGTTTGCTGAATCTTTTTAATGATTTATTTTATTAAATGTTTTTTTGTTAAATCCTCAAGTTCCAAGATATTAATTTGGTTCTTTTTGTGATAACTGTCTTTTGAATTTATCAATCATTCAAACCTTATTTTCTTTTCATGATTTGACCAAGTTATTTTTCTGTTTTTTCTTATGTATTAACTTTTCCATAAACACATTATTTTGAGTTCCTTTTGAGGCAGTGATTAGTTTCCTCTTTTCTGATGTCTATTACTAAGGAATTATTTTGCTCTCTTGGAAGTGTTATGCTTCCTTATTTCTATATGTTTCTTTGTACCTGCATTGATATCTGTGTATCTGGTGGAATTATTGCCTCAAATTTCAGAAAGTAGTTTTTTGTAGAGATTTTTGTTGTTGTTGTTGAGTGTTAGTGTGTTAGTCGGGTAGTGTGCTTTGACAGTTCCTGGGTGGATGTGGTGACATAGTCTATATATAAATTCTTTTTTCATAATCAACATCAATGGTGTTTGTGAGTGCATCACTCAAGTGTTTGTGGAAGCAGTAGTACAGCTTCCCTGGAGGGAAGGGTTGTTGAATGGGTTGATTCGAGGCTCTGTTGTGTTAGTATAGACTGTTGAGTGGTAGAAGTGGCCCCACTGGAATTGGGGACTGGTTATTAGGCAAGTCCTGAGTTCCTGGAAGATGTGGTCAGTATTGGAAGAATTACAGGTTGTGGGAGTATCATTTTTAAGATTCAAGGGTTTTTTACATACTGTGGCTTAGTTCTTGGTGGATGTCAGTTTCTCCAGTCATAGGGGCAGACTTACTACTAGGCTAGACCAGGTATTCCTTGGAATGAAAGTCTCTATGTGAGTATAAGTGCTTTCATCATAATTGTATCACTGGATCTTCCTGGGCTCACAGAGTTGAAGTCTTTTATGTGAGCATGGCGGAGGGCGGCAAGGATGCATTGACTACTGATCTCAAGGACAGGATGCGTTTTAGCAGTACCTTTCTTTTCAAGATGATTTTGTATGGCTTGAATCCTGGAGAGCAGCAAAGACAAAAGAGTTTCCCTTCTGTGCAGTAATGAAGCAGCATGAATACTAGGTTAGTCCTGAAACTGAGCTCAGGTCTTATGAGGACTGTGGGACTCTCCCTTATCTGAATGCAAGTGACCATGAGGGTAAGGAAGTAGGGTGGCTGGAAATCTCTTGGCTGAAAGCTAATCCTCTCTGGGAGCCAAGATCACAGTTTCTAGATGGTTTTTTCACCACTATACATGTACCCGTATTGCATTTCTTTGCCACACAAGACTCCTGCCACCTCTGCTGAACTCCAGGGTTTTCCCTCTGACACTATTCTTGAATCATAGCTATTTATTTATTGCTTTGATTGTTCTTTGTGGAAGATATGAGTGTTCAGTACTTCTAGCCAACTGTCTTAATGGTGTGATTTTATGACTTATTTTCAGTATGTTCACATTCCACTGAATTTAAAACTCAATTGACTGAAGATATGTTTACTTTTAAGTTTTCCACTCATATTAAAACTTCCTCTTGAATGTGACACCAGTGTTTATGATGTCTGAAACAAATTTAGATTTATTTCTACTTTTTAAAAAATTTTTTTTTTATTTTAAAGATAGTAAAATACAACAGAACATAACAGAATAAAGTCAGTCAAAACAAAGCAGCAGGACTGGTACAGAACTTCGAAGATCGATAATGTGAGTACAATAGCTACAATAGCATACCTTACTATTTTCAGATTAGCTGACCATTCGTACAGGTGTAATAGAATTGAACCAAAAACAAAACAATACAAAGCCAATAAAAACAGAATATAAAATAAAGAAAAAAAAAAGAAAAATAGTAACGATCAGAGAAAAGCAAAATGGTGAGAACCACATTGGTCCTAGAAGACAAGACAGAAGAGAGTCCCCCATGTCTGCAACATTGCCTACCGTCATCATGCAAAGAGACATTCAGGGTGCCGATCAGAGGCCTGCAAAATCTACAAAAAAACACTAGCATTTAGTTGCTTTATGTACCTTAGTTGCCATCAATTTAGCCAGAACTCAGAGCCAGCAGCTTGCTTACGGGGGTGGGGGTGGGGGTGTGGGAAGGTGGGGGTGGGATGGATGATGTCCTTGATTCTGAGACCGCACGCTGGTGCTGCGCAGTCCCGGCGAGTTGGGGCCCGGTTGGACCCATTCTGGTTCTCCTCCGGGGTGGCGGAGCCCCCAACTCCGGAAGGCGGATCAGTTCTCCCTTGATGTGAGCCAGTGCCGCGTGGTCCCCACGAGTTGGGGCCCGGTTGGACCCATTCTGGTTCTCCTCTGGGGTGGCCGAGCCCCCAACCCTGGAAGGCGGATCACTTGTCTCTTGATGTGAGCCGGCGCCGTGCAGTCCTGGCAAGTTGGGGCCTGGTTGGACCCATTCTGGTTCTCCTCCGGGGTGGCAGAGCCCCCAACCCTGGAAGGCAGATCAGTTCTCCCTTGATGTGAGCCCGCGCCGCGTGGTCCCGGCGAGTTGGGGCCCGATTGGAACCATTCTGGTTTCCTCCGGGGTATTTCTACTTTTGACAAGAAATCATTAAAAAAATGGTTTTCTAGTACGGAAAAGGTTTGCACATTAGTATGGTTGCCAAAAAAAGAGTCATATTTTTTGCATCTAATCAGAGTGTAATTGTATTGTGCTTTTGTATTAATGAATTAATTATGAAGTTACATAGTTTTCTCCATTATAATTGTAAATATTTTTGTTCAAAATATTCCTTGTGTCTTGTTGTTAACGCAAATATCCATTTTTCTTTTACGTTTTATTTTACATTAACATTTACATTTATTTTACATTAGTATTTTCCATACTAAATGTGCAAATCCTAATTATTATTCCATGACATTTATAGACGAATGCACTGTTACGAATAAAGATATAAAACATTTTCAAAGTTTCAAAATTCTCACTCTTCCCCTTGTGTAAGGGCCATCCTCACTAGAAATAACCACTACTTTTACTTCTATCTTCATGGTTAAGTATGCCTTTTCTTTAACTTAGCATCAATAGAATCTGATTGTATGTATTACTTCAGACAAACTGAATTATTTAATTCACCATAATGTCCTTAAGATTTACTTACAATGCTGTGTGCTTTTAAATTTTTTATATTTTGTTCTTGTATATCCTTCATAATTTTCAGTTGCCTAAATATTTGCTGTTATGCATTGTAATGATGAGAGCATTTTCATTGTTTTAATTTTGGTTTGACTGTTAAATAATATTCACAGAATTCTTGTACATGAGATTTTGTGAATATTTGTTCTGTTTTGGGGCATTGGAATAAACTAAATTAGCACAACTTTGGATTCATGGGATAAGCATGCATTTGTTATGTATAGATCTTTCCAAAAGTTTACCAAAATATTTGATCTGATTTATCCTTTGATCAGCAACTTAGCAGAGATGAAGTTCCTTCACTTCTTCAGAAATGTAGGTTGTTAACTAAAAACAAGTAGTTGTTATTCTGTTGAGTGTGTTGTTTTTATTATAGCTTTGACTGAAACTTCTTGATGAGCAGTGATGTGTTGAACTCTTGAATATGCTTCTTAGTCACCTACGTGTCCACTTTGAGAAATGTTTATCCAAGTGTTTTATGTCTCTTTGAAATTTGGTGCCCATTATTTTTCCTTAACCAATTCTTACTGAATTGTACAAGTTCTTTAATATCCACTGTATATGTATATGTTTCTGAATTTTACCTATCAACATTCTTAATGTTATCATTTATGATATGCTAATTTTAAGAAGTAATATGGTACCAAGTATTTTTCTGTAATTAATGTAGTTTTGCCCTATGAAATGCTTTTCTGTAACTTGAAGATTGTTAAATTATGTGCATATATGCATATATGAATATATATATGATTGAAATAAAAGTCAAAGTTCACTTCAAATAAAAATACCTACCTGTTCTAGAATTCATTATTGACATTTTACATAGAAAACTGCACTTTACATGGTTTGAAGTAAAATTTATGAAAAAACAGTAAGCTCTTGGACTGAACTTCTGCAGTAAGTCTGAAGAGACCAAAGTAAAATGAAGTCATTTTGGCTAAGCACCATATGGTGAAGCTGAAGTTTTGAAGAAGCAGGAAAATCTTCCAAGAAAGTATTTCTTAAAAACAGAATATTCACATCTGCCAATCAGTAGGGATACTGTACAGTCAACTCAGCCTGATGAGAAAGTGTCTTCTAGTTTAACTTTACAAGGAAACCTGAAGCAATCTGTTGTTCATCAATCCATGTTTTTTTTGCTTTTGTTTTTGTTTTTTGCGGCACCGGGGCTTGAATTCATAACCTCGTGCCTGCCAGACAGGCGCTTAAGTCACTGAACCAAACTCCCAGCCCTGGTTTTTTGAGGCAGGGTCACACTGTGTAGCTCAGGCCAGGCATCAATCCATGTTTTATATCACTCTCTTTCCCTGTTCTTGCTAAAGGCACCTTAGAAAAACCAACCATTCCTGCATGCTCAGTAGAGCTCCTACTATAGTAGATGGCATGCTGCTTCGTCCATGAGTTATTAGTAAAAGCCAAGTATAATTTTAAATTATATATCTTGAAATTTATCTTAACAATTGAAATAAAGTGATTAGGAAAACATAAATTCATTGCTAGGATATCTTCAGTTTCATTGGTCTATGTGTTTATTTCTATACCATGCTACTTTTCTTTATTTGTTCCAATTTTAAATTAGAGATCTGAGAGTATAAGTACTTGTAATGACTTCTCCTTAATATTTTCTTGTTTCCCAGTTCATCTGAATGTTTATAAAAATGTTACAATAAATTTGTCAAGTTGTGCTATATTATCTAGGAATTTATTGAATCAGTAATTCAATTTGATAATGTTGGTATGTTTATATCAAATCTTTCAATCTTACATATGAGAAATTTCTCTGTTAACTTCACTTTGACTTCTCTCAGTAATGTTTCAGAGTTTTTGGTGCAGATGTATGTAAATCTTTTGTTTGGACTATTCTTGTGTAATTGTGTTCTTTTTTTGTATAGTAAGTGGTATTAGTATGTAGTTCTATTCAGTGTATATTTCCAGGGTTTGAGGTGAAGTATCAGGGTATTTAGGAGTATCTCTTCATTCTGGCTGGTCAGAACTCCTTAGGTTATAATCTCATAAATACATTCTATTTTAATTGGTGAACAAAATGATCCTAAAATTAAAAATATAAAGAGTGTTAAAAATATTGTGCAGGTCTTTTTATGGAATATCTAAATGAAGAGAGAGAGAAGGGATAGGAGGGAAAAGGATAAAAAGAAGAATTAGAATATGTTATGTACTTGTGCCAACTACACACAAGGAATGGAAGCTTTGTATATGGAAAACATGTACCAAAAATTGGCAGGGGACGGGGACTCAAGAAATAGATGGGGGAAGGCCAAACGAAAAGTAGATCAACAAAGGGATTAAAACATATATACATGTACCAACTCCACGCAAGGAATGCAAACATTGTGTACGATAAACAAGTACAAATAAAAAAGATAAAAAAAACCTTTAGTATGGGAAAATGTACATGTATACTATAAAAATCAGTCTCTAGTGTCATGCAAATGGTATAGTGTTTGATGTCTGGCCCATATCTCAGTGATAACTTGTATATTGTGAAAAGTCATTTCTGGAGTGGGGCTTAAAAATCAGATTTCTCAGTTGCTTTTAATTGCTATATTTGGGGTATTGTGTGCATGAAGATCAATAGTGTGGGAAACGAAACTCAAATTTTTAGAAAGTTTGAAAGATGCATAATTAATAAAGATAAAACCACCAAATTCCAAGGAATGTAGGAAAAATATAGAAGAGGTAATTGTTGTAGTGAGCATATTATAATGTGAACCAATTACACCATAAAAATGATTCATTGACTAGCTAAGGTAAAAGTTTGCCATCATTTGAGAATATGAAGGAAAAACTGTGACTTAGAATGGTGTTGAGAGCAGAAAAGCCTCCCAAGACTGAGTTAGGATACAAAATGTGCACAATTACTTAATCCCAAGAATTGAGATGATCTCGGTTATTATTATATTTTTTATTAAAGTTGTGTTGAGGTTTGAGTATATCTGAAGTCAGTTCTTCTTTTTTGAAAAGGGTATGACTATAATATTTCATTATTGATGAATACAAATTTTCTTTGCTAGGAAACAAAAGATTATAATTGTGAAAATATAGCTTATGGAGAGCTAGTATTTTTTACTGAAAATTTGATTCCTCCACATTAGCAAATCCTGTACTTCTTTAAAAACAATGGAATTCTTTTGATTGAATCCATAAAGGCCTGCTTTACTTGCCTGTTTCTCAGTGTGTAAATGAAAGGGTTTAGCATAGGAGCAATGGAAGTAGTGAGGACTGTCACACCCTTGTTGATAGCCACTGAGTCTTTTGCTGAAGGCTTAACATAGACAAAGATACAGCTGCCGTAAGTCATGGAAATCACAATCATGTGGGAAGAGCAGGTAGAAAATGCCTTTTTCCTTTGCTGGGCAGAAGGGAATTGTAGAATGGTCTTGATGATATATATGTAGGATTGAACTACACATACAAGGGTCAAGATAAAGGTTAGCACAGCACTGACTATGACCATCTGCTCAATGAGCCATGTTTCTGAGCATGAGATCTTTAGGAGGGGTGCTGCATCACAGATAAAATGGTCAATAACATTAGAGTCACAGAATTTCAGATTTATGCCCAGGCTAAGAGGAGGGAGTATGATCACCAAGCCAGCTGTCCAGCAACAAAGGACCAGTCTTCTGCAGACCCTGCTGTTCATGATGGTCACGTAATGCAGGGGTTTGCAGATGGCCACGTATCGGTCATAGGACATGGTGGCGAGGAGATAAAATTCTGTTACACCTAAAAGATCAGTAAAAAATATTTGAATGATACAGTTTTCATATGTGATTGTCTTG
>RJWM01033698.1:0-20111 GCA_004363535.1 Dasyprocta punctata
AATATGAATAATAATACTTATAACCTGACAACTTTAGAGAAATATAATGAGGAAGATTGAAGAAGTTCTTGCAAAGGGCTCTAAGCTTCTTGGAACAAAAGCATTGCATATATACATTTTTGGTATTATAAAATTTGTTGAGTGTCAGTTATAGCACAAAAGATGTGCCAGTTTTACAGAAGTAAAACATTGAATTTTATATACTTTTGATTTGAGTTGAGGATTTTGCATGCAATTTTTTCTCCTAAGACTTCCACAATATGTTACAAACATTTTGTCATTGCACTGTGATGAACTATGAACTAATTACCTCTTTATAGACAAATGCATGCTATAATATATTTTTAGTGGTTGTTTTTGAGTAACAATAAATAAACATGGCTAAATTGTCTTAAATAATGGAAGGAATTTTATGAATTGCATAACCAGTAGATTCATTACAGCATTATCTGTAGATGATACTTGATTTAGAGACTGAATAATATTCCCAGAGCAGGGGTATCTTCAGCTATCCACATTGAGTCTTTTTACTTGATCCTAAGGCTTCTTGCCTTTGTATTTCATTGAGTTCTTCACATTAGCATATTAGTTCTGTGGGCTATATTGTCTTATTCATTAAGACTGTTTTGCCCACTTATTTATTCCCTGAATGTAGAATCATTCCTTACTTACAGAAAATAAGGAAAAGTCTCTGCATGTGCTTTTTTTCACTCCTGTCCTGTGTCTCAAGTATGGGCAAGCTTTTTTCATTAATTTGCAACAGAGATAGTTGAAAAGACAGACAGAAATACAACCTTGTGTGTAACTGAAAACTGATGCTAAACAGTTCAATCTCATAGTACAAAGATACCAGCTAGACTAGTCCTTACTAGTAAGAGCTTCCAAATAAAATAATTGTTTTCTACCTTCTATCCTTCATTTTTATGTCATTGGTGAGTTTATCTGCTTCCTAACCCCTTTACTAAAGTAATATTCTTGAGCATGAGAATTGTTCTATCTACAGGAGGATAGATAACATCTCTCTTTAATATAAATCTAAGGGTCACCAAGTTCATATCTCAATTCCAGGTTTAACCACCTCTTAGGATGATTATCATAAATATTTTCACTTTCTTTTAAGGAAAAGCTAGCTCCACACAGAAGGGGCCCCAATGCCTTCCAAAGAAAAATTCAAGTGAATCACAAGAATTTTATGTCAGTTCCTTTCCTGACCAAAACCAAAGACAAATTGTTTTTTATAAATTTGTAAGACCTCAACCAAGTGCAATTTGTTTCTAATGAAAAGTGGAAAAAAAAATGTTTAGTTTTTCTTTTTCAAGCTCAAGTTAATTGTGTTTTAGATCTCTTTAAGTCATTAGAAGTCTCTCGCTGATATCATGTGGCCATTATTTTCACAAGAATTTCTCCCAAGAGCTTGCTATAATTTTCAGAGACAGCACATTCTAAATCCATGCTGGAAATTCCTCTAATGGAAACACAATCTGCAGATACCCAACTCTACTTACAGTATAAGCAAACTGTTTGTGTTATTATATGAAACAACTTTAGTGCATTACATTTTCAAAATAAAAAAAGATCACTAAAACCTGCTTTCTGAAACTAGAATTGTATCCAACATGGCCCACCCAGACACACCAAGAAACAAGTTCTGTCAGTCCCCTAAGTGGATCACAAAGCCAATCAAGTTGACCCTACATCCTACCAAAGTAACATTTTATAAAACCAAAGCACAAGTTGTCAAAACAAAAAAAGTGCCATTTCTAGAACTCTATTAGCTAAATTACAGGCTTTATTCAGATTTTACTAGTTTTCGTAGGTTGTGTAGGATTTCACTATGTCCTGTGTGTTTGAGCATATGTACAGTATATGATTTTTTTGCACATATAAATCAGTAGCCACAACCAGCGGTGGGAGGGGAGGGGTGCTAATATTCTATTAACAACAAAATTCCTTCTGTTGCATTCCTTCATGTAACCTTTTCTTCCTAATCATAATTTTATAACTTACAGATTATTATTCAAGTGGCATTATACAATATACATAAATAGGAATTGGTCTTTTTTCTTAACCTTTTATCTTGCCAGTGCATGTTAGATTTCTGCCACTATAATAAATATTGAAGAAAATCAACTTACAAAAAGAAGAGGCTTATTTTGCCTCATGATTTTGGAGGTGCTCATCCATGATCAAGTGGACTTATTGTTTTTAGGTTTCTGGTGGGTATGTTGGATGGTCAAAATGGGAGGACATGGCAGAACAAAATCATTCACCTCAGAGCCAGGAAGCAAAAAAGAGAGGGATAAAGGAACTGTGTCCTATAAAGGATATACTACCAATGACTGCAATTCCAGCCAGCTGGCCCATCTCTTAAAAGTTCCACCACGTCCTAATAGCATCAAGCTGAATATCAACCCTATAACACATAGGCATTTGAAGACCATGTAAGATCCAAACTGTAGCACTTTGAGACCTACCTAAATTATTGCATCCCACAATAGTTTGTTCTTTTCTGTTTCTGAGAAATATTATCTTGGATAAAGTCATCACAGTGTATTTATGCACTCATCTATAGAAATACAGTATAGCCAGGGATATAGGTCAGCAGTACAGCACCTGCCTGGCAAGCATGAGGTTGTGAGGTCAATTCCAGCTACAAAAAAAAAAAAAAAAGTATTTTTGGATATTGCTAGAGTGATACATGCAATGACTATATATTTTAAAATTATATGGTACATGTATTCCTTTAAATGTTGAGCTCCTAGCAACAACAAAATATGCTAATAGAGTAATAAATGTCTACTGATGGAATCAGTTTCCATTAAAAAATGGAAAAAATAATTAATTTTTGGAGTGATATATTACAATTTTTCATAATTTTGTTGCTATAACACTTTAGTTTTTGCAACAGGCAGGCTATGGAGTCTAATAATTAAACTACAAATGCTACTTCTTACTAGTTCTGAAACCTTTGGCATTTTACTAATAATTTTCTCTAAGATATAAGTTAAATTATTTATTTAATTATCATAATAAAACAACTCCATCAAGGGTTATTCTGCCCATGTTCCAAATAAGAACACCAAGGCTCAAAAAATAATCATACAAATTCAGGAAAGAGACTAATTTCCTGGTGGAAAAATGAAGAAAATATAAACTGAATGTGTAATAATTATTTTAAGTATTTATCTTAGTAAGCTAATGTATGCTTTTTCAACAGCAAACTTTATCAATTATCAAAATATTTTACAGATATAAATGCAACTCACAACTAGAAAGATCAAATGAGGCATAAAGTTAGGGACAACTAACTGTAAATGTTTTCACCAATACTACTTAATATAGCCACTTCAACTATCTTTTACTGAAAATGTGATTTTGTGTATGTGTATACATGTACATGTCTACTCATACACCTATATATACTTATTTACAAGGGTACTATGCTATTAATAAAAGTTAGTATTTTAATTTAAATTATGTTTGACACAAAAATTGAAATAGAAATATTTATAGTAATTATATGGATGTTAAGCTGGTATTTTCAAGTTAGGTTCTTAGTAATTCTTAAAATTTATGATATTTCCTACATATTAAAATATAGTATATGTACAATGATTATGTAAGATCTGAATATAATATATATCTTATATTATTAATCTACTTTGTTTCCTTAAAAATTTCTCACCAGTGTTTCATTTAAATTTCAAAATGACTATTAAATAATGTCAATATTGTTTCCATTTTGCTGGAAAAAATACTGAAATGTAAATTGATTAAGTGATCTGTCAATACCTTTCAGCTAATAAATGTTAAATTTAGTTCTTACAATCATATTTTCTTCTCAGAGTACAATATTCTTTATACTACATCAAGTTTGTTGCATATAAAGTATTAGACGTTACATGTAATGTATATACTTCACCATATTTATGAGTTTTAAACTTAGAGTTATGTAAATAATACATTTAAATGCATAGGCTTAAACTGATTACAACAATTTTAAAAGTATTCAGTATGTAATACTGAATGTAAGTAATGACAAATGTATTTCCTATCCAAAGAAAAATTGTCAGATAGCTAAACATTGAATGGAAATTCACTATCAATATTTCCAATATTCAATTGCTGCAAGGGACATTGAATTTCCCTGTAACACAAGCATTGCCCAGGGGTACTGCATTTAAAACTACACTGCTATTTCTATTAAAATCCCAGCTTTTGAAGGGTTTGTGCTAAAGTCATAAAAATGTTATTTTATAGAAAGGCAGAATTGAAAGTCTCTGTGGAGATTGTTTTCTTCCCTTTTCAAATAAAATCAGTCTACCAGTTTGTTTTCTTTGTAGAATCCAAACATTTTAACTGATCGTGATTCCTGGATAAGTAGTAAGGTGTTCAGATGCATCAGCACTCTACAGATGTGAGAAATATGTGAGCTGGTCATATTGTCTGAAGTCTTGTCTATTTCAAACTGTCCTTATAAATCTAAAAAAAAAAAAACTTCTTTTTTAATAGTACTAAACTTCAAACTCCAAATATTTGAAGTTCCTGGTTGCTCTGCCATGACTTTATATTGAAGAAACAGATAAAATGTTGACTTCTCACTATTATACAGAAAATCTTATGATTTACATTTTATTTTTGGAAAAAAGATGGCCCAAACTTATTGACTGTCTTTTAGAAGCATTAAAATTTTTGTCTTTGTAATTCTCCCTCTACCACTCAGTTAAGTATGCTTTCATGAGCCTTAGAATTCTTTGTTTACATTTTGATATTACTTTGGGAGAAAAACAGGAGTAGTGGACATAGCTCCATTCTTAAAGGGTTAACAATTTCATTATGAAAATAAAACAAATCCATAAAACATTTTAGTTCAAATATATACTTATATTTACTGTGAATAATTCACTAAGAACATAAATGAAAATGCTAGTGCTGTTAAATATAGTTTACTATGAGGCAATTCAAAGTAGAAAGAAAATTAGGGACAATAGGAAACTAGAGATTTGTGGATCAAACTGCAGCTGGCTTTCTTAACTATGAGATGAAAAGTGGAGGTAATCAGTGTTTTTCAAATTGATAGAAATGCTATTTATGACACTTCATGATATCAATTAAATGTTTTACAACTAGAATTCTTCAAAGAAGAGAAGTAACGCAATAGATAATATGGAAAATATCAAAATGTATACAGTTGTAAGAGTTAAGCATTGTTTTTCAAAGCATATTTTATTGAAATTGTGTTCAAGATATGCGTGAATGCATGTATCTATAATTCATCAAAAATGCAGATACTTTTATGGGCATAAAAACAAAGGTTAGTTAAAGGGACAAGTTTCATTCTATTTCTTAAGATTATAGTTTTATAAACTGTCCCAGATTTAACTGAGCTATAACAATACTATGTGACATTAAGCATTAACTCCTACTGGCTTTAAACATTCATAAGAGATTCATCCTTTCTACAGGGCTGCTTTCCTGCCCTGTTATTGTGGAGAATATGAAGGGTAGTGGTATCTCATATGTGTTATGACTATTGGAGTATAATGTTTTTCTATTCTGGTATTCTTTTCCAGGCACTAGGCCAAGTCTGTTCTGAGACTTATTACCAGGCCTTGACGTGTGTAAGTGTTATATTTCATGCACAGCATTGTATTGACCCTGAATCTCCAAGGCTCATTTCAGAGGTCTCATAGTTCAAATTGTGAACCAAATTCTTTCAACTTCTAGCTTCTAGCTTGAACCCACTTATTTTCACCACAGATCAAACTTATTCCAAAGGGCTGGCAATACAAGAGAAGCTGTATCTTATCTCTTTACTGTTTTCACTTCTCTATCCTTTCCTTATGTCCTCCTGCAGAATGTCTCCATTTTTCTCCAGCTGAAAAATAACAGTACTTTGTATAGCTCTCTTGCCTATTTGCTCTTGACCCCTAAACTCCATCCTTCCTGCCTTTGCTGTGTGTTTTAGTAATAATGGGTCTGGCACATTATATTCCTTAGGTCTTTGCTGGCAGCTGTTTTCTTCGCAGGGATGGGCTTGGTGGGTGTTGAGTTCTTATTAGTAGACTGAACAGGATATCAGAAAGTTGAAAGAAGAAAGATGGTTTCTGTTTCTGTCTCCTTCAGTTTGGTAGGTGTCAAAAATTGCTAGCAATGAAGAGAGGGTGGTAGTACTGGACTTTCACAATTTGGCAAACTCTGCTACCTTTTCGGTGTGAGTCAAGCCTATTGATCAAGTAGGAAATTACACGGTGGCTCCAATAGCAACTATTGCAAGAACCCCTAAAAAGATTTCATCAGTCATTAGCTCATGAACCCCAGCACAAAGACTTATTCATCTTTTGAACTTTGAGTATTGTATCTCAAAGGTAAGACCAACATTTTCCCTTTTATCTTCTTCAAACACTTATATAACCAATTTTCCATATTACATTTTCTCTGAATTGCTGAAGTTGATCTATTTTACTAAATGAACTCTGACATATACTGTTTTATACATGTTGAAACCTCCATCATAATTAGGAATGAGAGATAAAAGCCCAGATTGCTCTAGTCATAAGCATCTGAGGTATGGCTTTGGTTTTAACTCTAAAATACCATAAAAGTGTTTGCCTTGAGTTTATATGCAGTTCAACAACTTACTTTTTTCACTGGGGCTCAAAGTAGATTAAATATTGTTCGACAAAAATTAATTCCTTAAGCTGAGCATGGTGTCGTAGACCTGTAATCCCAAAACTCTGAGAGACAGAGGCAGGGTGATCACAATTTGCAGTGCAGCCTGGAAAATTTAGTGGTTTGGTGAGACCCTGTGTCAAAATTTAAAATAATAATAATAATAATAATAATAATAATAATAACAATAATAGAACAAAAAAGAGCTGGGGATATAGCTCAGACAGAACTCTCTAGGTTCAAGCCACAGTATTGAAAACAAACAAAAACCACTCTGATCTCCATAGAGGAAAAATACTTTCACTGTATATATGTGACAAACGATCATGTGATTTCCTTTGACCCCTAGGATGAGAGGATGAGAAGTAAGAGTATTAGTGAGTTTAGATATTCAGAAGTATCACAAAGTTCTGCCAATGATTTGGGGGAGTTTCTGACCACTACCACATGGTAATTTTGCCCCAGCTGGCTTCTGTTCCTTCAGTTTAGGTTTAAAGTGAATACACATGGAGCATAACTGCAGATCTGAAGCATAAAACTGACGTGCCACAGCCTACTATCAACCTGTGAGAATGAAAACCAAAGCTGTCATTAGTGACTGAGATTTTATAAATGGCTGATATACAAATAAATCTCCTAATATATGTTTTTACCATATTTTAGCTTTTGCTCCCTTGTTGATTTTTCTCTATGTGATTACTGACTTGATATAACCTGTGATCAATGTCTTTGGAACACTGGCATGACTATTTTTCACCTCCTGGAACCTGATGCAAAATATCTATTGATTTCACTTAGAGACCTTAGAAACTGAAAATATGGTTAGTTCTCCAAGATCTGCATAGCACAAAAACCAACCAGTGTGCTCAGCCAACATTATCAACAAAAGTTATTACTTTTTATTCATAAATGTATTATTCACTTGTTAATTCATTCATTATTATATCATATATGTGGGGGAGGCTGGTTGCAGTAGTAAACCAGCAAAGTTCCTTATTCTCATTCTAGAGGATAAGAGACACTCAAATATATAATGTATATTATAATGTCATCTCCTATTATAGACAGGTTGGTGAGTGAAGAGTTTTGTTGTTCTGCCTTAGTTCCACTAAAAACTAGCAAAGACCAAGTTATTGTTAAAATATATATGTAACACAATTTTGTATATAACACTAGTTTGGAAAAAGTAATTCTTTTTTCTATTCAGCAGTCATTTTGTTATATAAGTATCTGTACCTTGCTGAAAACTTGACGTCCCAAACAAAACTTTCATTAGAAAGTACAAAACTTTATCTTTCAAACCTGTGGTAAGAATTACATCCAGACATTATCAAATAGTCAGAACTAGAAAATTAGGAAATTACCCAAACAACTGCTCTCTCAATTTCTTTTTTGTTTCTTTTTCCCCCTAACAATACAATTTTGCTATTTGCATTTCTTTGCTTGGTGACTATCTGATTGATTTCTTTCTCTGAAAAATGACTTCATTTGCTCATTGCCCATTGTCTTAACCACTAGACTCTTGCTAAGATGTAGTACCTGACGCGCACAAAGGAGAAGGTTGTTCTGGCTCATGGTTTCAGTCCATGGCTGACAGACTCCAAGGCAGAAAAGGGATGATAAAGGAGCGTAGCAGCGGAAAAAGTGCTTAACATACTGAAGCCAGGAAGCAGAGAATGAAGAGAAACTGCTGAGGACAAGAACATTTCCATCCGGTTCACACTTCCAGTGACCCACCTTCAAGCAGGTCAAACTTTCTGATACCACATTCAGCTCCTGAACTCATCAGTCGATGAATCCACTCCCAAGTATAACACTCACATTATCTAATCACATTCCCAAGACATGAGACTTTTGGGGCCATTTTAGATGTAAACTCAAGCACTCATGATGACCACTTACCTCCCTCCTAGTTTCATCAGTATTACAGCAAGATAAGGTTTCCTAATTCCAAATTTTAAGTAATATTGATTTTATTGATCCTGCTCAATCTCAGAACTTCTTTAAGCCAGTGATTCTCAAAGTATGATCCATAAATCCATAAGAGCAACATCACCTGACAATGCCCCCAAAATGAAAATTCTCAGATGCAGAACCAGGCCTAATGTATGAGTACCTCAGTAGTGGTGTTCAGAAATCTGTGTTTTAAGCCTTGAAGGTGACTCTGATGCATACTAAATTCTGAAATCCAATGTTCTAGGTCATATTTTCAGCGCTGATGAATGTATATGTAGCTATAGTTCTTGAAATAATAAAATTTATACTTTGTTTAGGCTTATGGAGTGAGACATGGAATAGGTGTTGGAAAAGTTTATTTTTAATGTAGATAAAAGTAATGTGGACTATAGAAAAAAGAATAAACATCTTTGTATTTTTCCTTAGATGCTTCTTATTTATATTCTATTATGAAAATCTAATATGGATAGGTTTCATTCCAATGAAGATTATACATTATGCTAATAGAAATTGTTTGTATTAAATGTAAGAAACTTGATATTTATATCTGGATAAGTCATAGTCTGGAACAAAAAGAAATATGTGCATTTAATATTTTTAAGATG
The DNA here is from genome assembly GCA_004363535.1 of Dasyprocta punctata. Lineage (NCBI taxonomy): Eukaryota > Metazoa > Chordata > Mammalia > Rodentia > Dasyproctidae > Dasyprocta > Dasyprocta punctata. The sequence continues at coordinate 9,234 of RJWM01033698.1, forward strand.
GTTCAAATCCAAAAACACAGAAATACATTTTGTAAGGTTCCTAATAAAAAAAGAACTGTTTAAATTTCAGTTATATTTTACTTTGAACTTTAAAATAAGACAAATATTGTTTCTAGGCCAGCTTGGTAGCTCTATAACTCCATGAAAATCCCAAAACAATGTTAATAAATATTGGATAAAGCTATTTGATGTTCATGAGGTTGAGTCTCTGACATCTTCACATGTTATGTTAGTATTAAATTCACAAAGGCAGCAATCACGTTTAAAAGCATGACAGGTTTTGAATATTTTCTAGTAAAATAGAGGCCTTGGTATTCGTGTACATCACAGTAGGAGAAGAGAAATTTCTGTCAATGTAATAACTTCTATTTACTCTGAAGCAGTGGAAATCAAAGAAAATCCTCATCTTAATAATACTGCTGTAGACACTGAATAAAGACAACTGCTAGTGGTACCCTTTGCATTCCAAAGGAATACAATTAAGGAACTATTTTTTAACCCTAAAGAAACTGATTTAGATTCGCAGTCTGCAGGAGATGAGAATAAGAAGTCAACAAGAAGCAAGCCCTCCCTGCAAATCGGTGCCATGTGCAGGCAGCTGGGGGGAGAACCAGATGTCAGCCCCTTCTAACATGAGGGCTGGGAAACAAAAAGAGCCACCCCCACCCGCCGGCAGATTCAGAGAAACACAGGCTGCAAAGATAGCTATTGAGGTAAAGCGCAATTTAATGTTTTTAATGTTTAGTGTTACACTGACTTTGCAGGTCTAAAGCCAGCAGTCTGATCACTGATTCAGGGGATAACAATACAAAATGTAGCATCTTTGGGGGATCTCCTTCTGAAGGTGGTAGCCATTGATCATTCCCTATCATCTTGTTTTGAAGTCCTGTATCGTTTTCATTGCTTTGTTGGGTTGAGTTTTATTATGTTTTGTTTTATTTGATTTTATTATATCTGTTGACATGGGCAACTATTTCAAAGATAACAAGATATATTACCATAGTCATTTTGAATTTACTCTTATCTTGTTTTGAGGTCTTTTATTGCATTCATTGTTTTGCTTTATTGGTTCTATTCTATTTTGTCTTGTTTGATTTTTACTATGTTTGAAAATATCTGCAGCTATGTTGAAGACAACAAGAGGCATTCTGGTAACCACTATTGATTTTTTTATTATTTCGAAGTCCTGTGTCACTTACACTGGTTTGTTTTGATTTGGCTTAATATGTTTTATTTTGCTTGGTTTTATTCTCTTCAAAATAAGAAAAAGAAACTGATTTTGTGATCCAGTGCAGAGCAGAGGTTACAGATATAATTTGCAGAAAATTAAAAAGGTGATGAAACAAAAATGAGAGGGAGAGCGTATTCATTGTATTCATTATATATAGAAAGAAATGAAAACCTTCTAAAAAAACAGAATTTCTTTTTTCACCTGTGTTAAAAACTCAATAAGGCACAAAATCACCAACAATTTCTGTTCAAAGTGCTTCACTGCTGCTCTCTATCTTTGCTTCTCTACATCTTTCAATGATCAAGTCAAAATAAATTCTAACAAGTGAGACAAAACATATTTGTCCTGAGAATATTCAAAGCAGACAATGCACTTTCTTGAGAGCAACTTTATGTGTATTGGGCAACACAAATAGAAGAATAAGTGTCCTAAAAGACACAGGGAGAAAAATAGCAGTAAGACTTGGATGTTTCCTGAATGATGGCATCAAGATACAGAAATAAATGGAGTGAAGAATGAAAGTTTGGAAAAATGCAGAATGACATATAATCAAGATTTTGATGACAATGAGTCTTATAAAAACCCTGGGAATTATTTAATACATTCAAAATATGCATAGATGGAGAAACAGAACCCCATCAGACCCCATCAATAATAAAACAAGAAAGCATTTCATACCCAGGTGCTCCCACTTGCTCTGATCACTGTCCTGCTTTCATGCATCATCCTCCCTTTCACTGTAAAACAGTCCCTGTCACATATGCACGTCAGCAGAACAATGAATTTGACATCCAAATGTAAATATTTTGACAGAAAGGAGGAAGGTAATTTTAGAAGATGCTGTCGATGATGAAACATTATATATAGTTTGATAAAGCATAAAGATACAAGTAAAATAAAAGTCATCAAAAATTATAAGTGCTTGTGGCAAAAGAGATTCAAATGTCCTATGCATATATAAAAATGTAATTTTAGTGGTAAATCACAGAAATATAAATTTATTAAAATAATATTTTAGATATTTATCCATCACATTAAAAATATAAGAATAATGTTAACATACCAATAATGTATTGACTAATAGCAAAAAAACCATACTCCGTTTCATTGCTGATGGAAAGGTAATTCAAGAATTCAGCAATATTGTATTTTGTTAACAGTGAAATGTACATTCATTATGAATCAATAATTCTATGTATCTAAGACTGAGAAAGTAAATCTATATATGCAACTTAAAGACATATGAAAGTGTTTCATGAAGCTTGCAAACATTAAAAACTTAACAAAATGAATCCAACAATACTAAAATGGTTCTATACAGACAGCTGAGTTAGATAGAAATACTATAGGCCATCAGACAGGGCTAGGCCCTTGCAGGAGCCAGAGAAGACCAGATACCTTGTAACTGGGGGAGATAGACACTTCTGCTGAAGTCCAGATCTCAAGACAAAAGATACAACAAATGCACCCACAAACTTCCTAAGGATAAACATCAGGGATTGATATTCTAAATAGGTTTCTGTCACCCTGAAGAAGCCAGGAGTCACTAATCCAACACCCTACAGGATGAGTCACTGCTCCATATGCATACCTGCTTGCTATGTGACTGGTTTCCCTATTTGTCCCCTATTTAATCAACTTTACCTGAGCAATTAATCTTATGGGTTGTCCATAGTTCTGTCCCACTTCATGTCAACCTTGTGAGTTCCTGTGTTTTCCCCACCTTGCACTCTCCTCACCGTGGGGTTTTGCTCTATAAAAGTCCCTAGAAAAGACCGTCTTTGGCAATCCACTCGGGACCCCTTCTGTCACTCTCTCAGACAGAAGCTTTCTGTCTCTCAGTAAATAAATTCTGCTTTTAACCTTCATTGTTCCTAAAATTCATTCTTTGATTTTAGAGAACACAAATACTTACTGGACATCTTGTAGGTCGGGAGTTTCTTTTCCCTATATCAGTATCTAGACTGTGCACTTCATGTAATAATATGCACCAGCAGCTATAGGAAAAAAAAACCCTAGGCGTATACGAATTTGCAAAGATAGATTGAAAATATAATTCAGTGAAAAGAAAATCTAAAGTTATATGCATACTATAATATTATGTAAAAATGTTTACATATCTTTTAACATATATATGTATATATATATATATTTAAATTTTGCTACAAAGATAAACCTAATTCATTGATGGATGGGGAAAAAGAAAAAGATGGTCAAGAGAGTCTTAAGCATCAAATCTAACTTCTCAATATTGTAATAGACCAATGCAATAATGTACTACTTGTATTATTAAAAATTTGAACGATGAAGATTAAAGTAAATAAAATCAAGGAAATACTCTCAGGGAAGTAAAAGGATGAATCAAAGAATCCTACCTGATTCTAAATATGGTCCATATTATATCTTCATGGAAATTCATACACCGGATTATTGCAACAGGAAACATGCAAATACTGGCTATTCTGCTGAGTATGTACACTTAATATCTTATAATTTTGATGTCTGCTTCCAAGGAAAGAATATACTTAGCTTGACAAATAGAAGTCAGTGTATTCCCTGAATATTAGATGTTTTCCATGTACCAGGCAGTATGCTACATAATGAAATACAACAGCAGGAAAAAAAAAAAATTGAAGACCGAAATCTTGTCCTATGGAATCTGTACTGTAGGGTAACGTGTAAAAATATTAGGTGAGAGTAAACCCTATAACAAAATGAATCAAGAAGGAGGATACAAAATTTGAAGTAGTAGTTGATAATGAAAGCTGGGTCCAGGATCATTGGATTGTTACAGATTTTGAATCATACTTTATGTTAAATGGGAAGGAACTTTGAATTTTAAGCAAATAATATTCTATTAATATCTTCCTGTGTGGTGTGTTGAGAACAGAATAAAACAAAACAAGGGAAGAAATGGTGAAAATTCTTAATGGAATACTATAATAACACAGAAGGAAGAAGGTTTGGACTAGTGTGATGACAGGAACACGAAAGAAAATGCTCAAATTCTTAATAGTCCCTGAGCACAGAATTCACATACTGTAGGATGGTTATGGAGCTTTGTAGAAACAAGGATGTGAAAGTCTAAAATTTTTGACTCATTTTGTAAAGAACCAAGGACTATTAATTGAGATGTGAAAGAAAGGAGCAGGTTTGCATTAATGAAAAGAAGTAGTGATGAATGTGCTAAAAACTAAGATACTTCTTACTATGCAACTTCCTCATTTCTGATTTTAAGCTAGAAGTAGAAGTCTTGTTATTCTCTAAGTATAGCTAGTGTCTCTTATTCTTGAATACATTACCTTTTTTGATGCACCAATATAATCAATAAGATAAAATAAAAAGAACACACAATTTTTTAGTTTCTTGGCAGTTTGTTAGCAATTCTGCCATTTGTATCTACAACATAGCCCCTCCCACCTCCTCCTCTCCTCTCTCTTCTCCTCTTCACTGGCTCAGTGGAGCAGACTCCCTGGAAGCAGGCTTTCCTATTGTTCCCACAGTTTATTGTGCCCCTGTGTCTAGGACATGTATGAATAATAAATTCTTCCATTTATTTTATTTCTCTCTGAGCAGAAATTTCAGAGCCATGTTGAACTGTTCTGTAAGGACAAATGCAACTTCTTTCCCCTTCTAAAACACACATCAGCTAGACTTTCTAAAAGTATTTTTAATAAGACAAAGGAAGAAGTAAGGATAAAGACCTTGGATTGTGGTTATGGTGACCGATCACACCCATCTTCTCTAAGGGTCAAGAAACAAGGAAGCAGTCTTAAGAAACACAGTTATCTTCACCTTAGATTTCACACTGCATTGACTTTTTCTTCTTCAAAATTTTCAGGAATACAAAAGTTAAAATGTCTTGTGATAAGGAATCTTGTCTTAGGTTTCCATGCTGTTAACTACAGTAGTAACTGGGAAGAACTGGTTTCCTAACGCTTTTAAAAACTTGGGGGTGGGGAAAGAGAAGTTGCATATTTTACAAGGAAATGTTATTTCAGAGAAGGTTACGTTACATTAAGACAAACAAGTACACTGACATTTTACAGAAGCCCATTAAGGTGAACACTATATTAACTTAAAGAAGAGTTAGAACATATGGGAATTTTTTTTTTGATTCTAAAATAAATGATATATTTCTGCACTCATATATTTAGAATGCTGGGGACTGGGACTCACAAATACTAAGCAAACATCCTACCACTAAGCTAAATCCTCAGTTCCTGAATTTTTTTTTATAAAAACCTAGTATATTAGTATAAAATTTGGTCTCTGACTTTAACACCTGACTAAACTTAATAAAAAGTTAAATCAAACCTCATATTTAATTGATATTTGAATAAGCTCACTGTTACTGTTTTATTAATCATAAGATACTAATTTGTTTTACATTTTAACAGCCTTGGAATTATAGATGTATTGAAATCAACCATGTATCACAGTAGCAACAATCTATAAAACAATTGTGACATTTTTACTGTGACTTACCTGTGAGACCATCAAAATAGCAGATAAAAATATGGTGGCAGTGGTTCCTAAGAAAGCCCAGAGATAATACTGGAGGATTCCTATAAATTATTAGAAGCTACCAGTGAAGAAGTTGAACGAAACAGTGTTGAACAAAATTTCTGACATAACCCCATATATGCTTATGGAAATTGAAATTGTATTTTTTTTATAAGAAAGGCAGTAGTACATACTTTAGCACTTGAAAAAGGTATTCAATAAGAAAGTGGAGATAGTTTTATTTGGAAGTAACTGTCACACAGGGTATGTTATTAGGCATAAGAAAAAGTTGACATGAATCTCTATGTTTCAAAGGTATACATGTATGTGGTATATAAGCTGATGTTGGACAATCTCACTTACCTATGTGATCAGAAAGAAACATAAAAGAGTAGGGCAAGGGTTAAAATGAAATGCAGTTTTGTCTTTCTTTTATTCTCTGATTTATTTTTTCCATCATAGACTGATAGTTTATTAGAAATCTTGATGCCTTTTATTTTATGACAAGGAATAATTTTGTGATGGCTTTCAGAAGAATTCAGAAGTAATTTTTGTATCATACTCACTGAAACTTAAATTACCCTGTTGTCTTTTGAATTGCTATCATTGTGAATTTCTATTATAAACTTTCATAAAGATACTGCTTTACTGCTTTACAGATGTCTTTTGCTTACATTTGGAATATGATTTCATTTTAAGTGGAAATATATTTTCTAAATAGTTTAATTTTTAAAAAGTTTATGCATAAACTTTTCCTTTAGATTTAGACCTTTGTATCATTCATATGTAAGATAATTATAAATAATATTATGTTCCTTAATGCTTGATACGTTTGACCTTATACAAGTACAGAAAAAGGAGTAAGTGACTATATGACATACACACAGTGAGTTTTAGATAAGCAGTACTTGATTTCTTTTATAAACTCTCCAGGGCAGGTAGTTTATTTTGTTTTAAGGTATGTATCTACATACACTTACAGAGCTGATCAAAATTTTAAATTGTTTAAAAAAACTGTTAATAAATTTTACTTTTATTCAATCTGATACATGTGGTGCATTAAAGAATACCTGTCAGTTATTTTATAGATTTTTCCAAATTTAACTTTGTTTGAAAGAACAAGATTACCTCCACTTGAATATTAGTACATGAACCATCTTCTACAATTATGTAACAACAGAATGTTCTATTTTCTGTCTCTCTCTAAGTATTTAATATTTTAAGGCCAGATATGCTACCAGTGACAGACATTTTTATGTCATAACTGCATGTCCCTAAACTCTAAATGCTTATCTCTAGGTAATTGAATTATCAAAATTGATACTCATATTATCTCATTTAATCTTAAAATAACTCTATAAGGTAGATAATGTTATGGAATCTAGGAAAATTAATATGCAAAGACAAAGACATGTCACAGGTAGAAGAGTTTTAAAGGTAAGACTTTCCAATCTTTAATTTTGACCACGATGCTATAAAGAAATATCATACAATATCAAATAAAACTTCGTAAATAATATTGAAAATATTATCATAGTGAGAAGGTAAAGAGCTGATTAAAGTTTATTTATATACCTATTCCTAATACTTCTTTTTCTCAAATATCTGATTTGAGAGAATTTAAAATGATCTGTACTAGAGAAAGCTGGGTGTGGTGGTGCTTGTCTGTAATCCCAGCACTTAGATGGCTAAGACAGGAAGATCACCACAAGTTTGAGGCTGGCCTGGGCTACATAGTGAGTTCAAGGTCAACCTGGATATACAGCAAGACCCTGTCTGTAATGGTTTGTATCTAGATGTCCTCCCAATGCCTCTTGTGCTCATAGCTCAGAGTTTGAAGAACTTGCTGGATCTAGGATGCATGATATACTAGACTTAAGGATATGTGATACTGAATTGGTTCACTGATTGGAATTAGTATCGTTCTAGGTGGGCTGAACAGACTTACCAGAAACAGAAGCCCTGCTGTGAGTGTGGACAGCACCACCCAAAAGATTTATAGCCATGATGGAATAAAAGGGAAGCGTAGGCTCGCTGCTTTCTGTTGTTGTTATTTCTACTTCTACTTGCTGCCTTTTGCCTAGCTTCCCATGAACTATTTCTTCTATGCTATGTTGCCAACCTATGCTGCCCTGCCTTGGAGCCAGCTGACTATGGACTGAAATTTCTACAAATTGTGAGCCAAAATAAACTTGTGGTTCTAGGGTAACATATCTCAGCATTGAAAGAATTGACTATGACACTGTCTCAAATTAAAAAAAAAAAAGCCACATACACAAACAGACACACACACAAATTATCTATGCTTGAGAAAATACAGAGGTAAAAGAACCGCTATACAAAGAAAATTTACAAACTGAATAAGACTATCCCAAATTCACTTGTAGTTTAAAGTAAAATAGCATGATGCCATTAACACAATATGCTTTTGTTCAAAATTTTTAGCAAAGAGTGTATCTTTGACTGACATAGATGTTTTTTAAATTACTAAAATTATTTGCCTTATAATTACTCACATTATATAGACATATTAGGATATAAATTCACTCAAGCAAGTTGGAGAGATATTTATATTTTAATAGATAATACTATTCACAGTACAATAAATATTAAATAAATATTTTAACAAACAAACAGCAGTATTAACAAGAATCCAGAAGTTATTACTCACAAAAGTGATACAGCAGATATGGTTGTAAAGGATCTACTTGTTAGGTCTGCAATTTTCTTAAAATGAATTTTCAGTGTGTGGTAGACTGAATAATAGGCCCTCAAAAATGCCCACATTCTAAATCCCACAATCTGTGAATATTATTCAACATAATGAAAAGTACTCTGTAGGTGTGGTTAAGAATCTTGGGATACAAAGGTCATACTGAATTATCTGAATGTGCTCAGTAATCATCATCAGGGTCCTTACAAGAGAGAAGAGGAAAGAGGAACAAAGCCAGAGAAAGGAAAGGCAATAGTGGAACCAGATGAAGGAGTGGTTCACCTTGAAGGCGACAAAGGGCCCAACAGGGAAGGAATATTGGAAAATGAGAGGAAACTTTTTCCCCTGAGCCTCTAGAAAAACAGGCTTGCCAAGATCTTAGAGTCAGAGTTGTTAAATGAATAATTCATTTTGTTTAAACTCACCAAGTTTGGTAAAATTTGTTATGACAGCAATAAAAAAAAATGACAAATTATGTTCATTAAGTAGAATTTCTTAGATTTTCAACTCAGGCTTGTCATCTGAATTAATTAAAGTACCATGAACTAACCAAATCAAGCCATACTAAGCAACCAGAAAAAAAATTTTTTTGACTATACAGGATTTTGAATAAGGAAGGATAATTGTCCCTTACACAATTGAAACCAATGGAGCGATTCTTACAATTTTTCATAGTTTTCTGCCTTGAAAAAATTTTCAGACATAACACAGTAAGGAGGAAACTGTGTAACTTGGGGAGCTGGGTTGAGGACCCTAAGCTAAGAGTCAGAAGAAGTTTGGCTTCAAAATTTCACAGAACAGAGTACTGGAAAATAGAGAATACAATAGCTTGGCATACATAGAATTCTGAGAGACCTGCCAGGGAAGCATTACCTGAAGTTAAGGAAATGACAACAATAATTAGAGTGGATGGGGCTTGGGAAAAATTCATAGCTAGAAATGGAATCTCCATAACTCATAAATCCAGAATACAGGTAGTGCAACACATGGAAAGATTTTAATTGTAAAGTAGGGAAGAATTATGGCTCCAGATATAACTATGAATTAAAGAAACAACACAAAAAGAGTCAGACTTTTTCCAAGTAACATACCTAAGCCTCCAAATCCCAACATTTGTAGAAACAAAAAATGTACACACAAGGCAAATTTCAAAATGGAAGGCTCCAATTAAAGATTATCAATAATGCAGAGCAGGAAAAACAAAGCCATGGAATTGACTGTTGCCATGGGTGATTGGGTCTCACGCTGGTTTCTAGGTGCTGGTGTATGATGAACACATAATTAGACGTGGCACTTGACAGTAAGCAAAAGGAAAAAAAAAGTTTAATTTATGTGACACTAAGTTCAGAGCAAGCAAGCTTGTGCTTGCAAAAAGGAAAATGGAAGGTAGGCTGAAGGAGTTAGGTTTAGGGATTTAAAATGTCGCTACAGGTCTAGGTGTCTCCCACTCACTGAGTCCTCCAGATTGTGACTGACAGTATGATCAACAGGGTATTGAGTCATGTCAGCTGTACCTATGGCTAGTGTTTCTTCTGATAATTCACTCTGTTTTAAATGGATTTATGTGATGCAGTCCACATACATGAACCTTCAGTGAGCGCCATGTGGAGAAAGGTCATTCCAGTAGGTCTGGTACAACTGCATCCTGGTTTGGAATGTCTCCATTTTCTGGAATAGGCTTAGGGGGTCTTTGTTTCTCTTATCTCTGCCTCCAGCAGTAAGCCTCAGGACAAAGTTCAATAGATTAGCTCTGGGATGTTGCCCAGGTTCAGGCTAAATGTGGTGGAATGGTCCATAGGCCATGATTCTACTGTCTACATTATAACAAGGAAAATAAGCAATTAAAACCAACCTAAAATTTAAATAGTTACTAAAACTATTAGAGAGATATGTAAAAGTCATTCATATAATTCTATTTCACATATTTAAATTGCTTTGAAGAGAAATGGGATAAATTTTTAAAAGACTCAAATCAAACCTCTAGATGATCACTAGGCTGAATCAGAGGAGGTCTCTGAGGCTGGAATGAGGAACCTAACCCACCCATTTGCAGACTAAGTTTCCAGGCTCACTGAATCCTGTCTCAGAAATAGAGGAATCAGGCTGTCTCGATAACAGGAAAGGGAATTGTTCACCAGGCAGGGATTTTAGGACATACTCAAGACTGGAGTATAGCCATGATGGAAATAAGGTACACTACCATTTGGAACTGGAAATATTTGTGTTTTATTGGTGCAAATCTGTGGAATTTGAGAATCTTTTGTCTTGATCTTGGTCTAGTGGGATGGGCAGGATGACCCACCCATAGTAAAATGATCTTTATGTGATTTGGCAAGTGGTCTAGTTTACAGGGTAGGTGGTCTATGGTGGAAATCTATGGTGGGTATGGAAGGATGGCCCACCAACAGTAAAATAATGGTCCATTAAT
>RJWM01033699.1:0-20356 GCA_004363535.1 Dasyprocta punctata
GCCAGGATGTCAGAGTTAAGACCCACTTGGAATGTAATGGGACCAGCCCATGCCCTTGAGAAAGCTGCCTGGAGATAATCCCTGACCTTCTAAGCATGCCCCATACCTGAGAAGGTGCCTTTTGCCAAACACTCCTTAACCCGGTTGGTGCGGCGGACGTGGAAGGCCTTGGTGATCTCCTGGTTCATGAAGGCCTCGTTGTTGAGAATGTTGGCCACCATCATGCGCAGATCGAAGACCTCCAGCAGCTCAGCAATGTGGGCGATGTGCATGAGGTCCCGCTCATTCTCGCCCAACTCTCCTGTGTATAGGTACTTGAGAACAGCCCGGAAGGGCCCCGGCTGGATGGAGTTGTCCATCTTCACCACCACCATCAGCCGGGATTTGTAGGTCAGAGGATCCTCTGCCATCTCTTCCTGGATGCTGACAAAAGCTCGGCTCCAGGAAGACAGCACGCGACCCCTGCCTGGCAAGTACCCTGTTCCACTGCCCCGCAAGATCCCATCACTGGTTGAGGCTCGGAGACCAGCAGGACCGGAGCCTCCGGCCTCATCCACACTCTCACAAACGTCAAAGCTGGCTGCCCGTAGCAAGAAGTCCCGCCCGTGGTGGTGGTGGTGATGGTGGTGGTGTTGATCAGGGTGGCCCCGGTGGTCCTCTGGGCGGGGCACCCCTGGCCCCGAGGGGCCTCCCAGCTCCCCCTCACTCAGGTCCATGAGGAACAGGTCGTAGAACTTGGAGGAGGAGGTGGAGAGGTAGATCTTGTGGGCAAAGATACGCACCCGCTCCTGCAGCACCAGGATGACGTCCGCGCAGAGCGGGTCCTCCAGGAGGTGGGCGGGGCACTCCTCACTGCTGGAGGGGGGGTCGGGCACCACGATAATGGGGGGCGGTGGCTTGGGGGGCAAGAAGGGCGCCTGGAGTAGAGGCCGCTGCACATTGCGGAGGTGGGACTTCCAGAACTGCAGGTGGCGCCGGGAAATGAGCGCAGCCCGGATGGCATTGTCAAAGACGTCCTTGATGCCAAACTGGGCCACCACGCTGGTCTCATAGTAGGGGATGCCCAGCTCCTTGGCCACCTCCCGACCCTTTTCCGGAGGAAGGATCTCATTGGGCTTAATGGGCCTGGAGAGTTGGGAAACCAAACTTGTGTTGGTGGTGGAGGGAGCCTGCCCAGCCTTCCCCAGGCTGGGGGGACTCTGCTGAGGATCTGTATCATTGGTCCCTCTTCCACCCTGCTCTTTCTCCTCTGCCTGGTAAAGTTCCTGTGAGGTCCCTCAGGTCCACCTCCAAAGCATTCATCTTCCAGGAAGCCTCCCCTAGTTCCCTATCCATGCCAGACACCAGTGATCCCCCACATCCCAGTTCAAAGGAGTGATACGGTCACCTCCCTCTGTGCATTTAGCATGCAAGGGCTCAACTGGTATGACTCTGCTCATACACAGCTATCAGTATTCTAGCGGGACTGGTTCCAGGATCCCATCTGGACACCAAGACCCAGAGAACCTTAAGTCTCAGATTTACAACGTCCTAGTATACATATGTGACCTGTGCACATCCTCCCCTAGACTGGAAATCATCTCGGGTACTTATAATACCTAATATGATGTAAATGCTATGTGAAGAGTTATTACGATGCCTTGTTTAGGAAATAACAACAAGGAAAAAGTCTGCACATTTTCAGTACAGACTCAGTTTTTTAAAAATACTTTCCATTCACAGTTGGTTGAATCCACAGAGGCCAAACCACTGGCTATAGAAAGTCAACTGTATTATCTCCAAAACACTTGTAAGACCTTCTGATGTAAATCCCACCTGCCCCTCTGTCTTTTCACACAGTACCTAGGCCTGTTTGCCCCGTGGTGTGCAGCAGATGGATGGATGAACCGATAGGTGAACGAGCATGCTTGTTGGCCTTGATATAAGCTTGTGGTAAGTGGAGGGAGTGATGTAAGCCTCAGAGGGGTTCCCTCAGGGCTGAGCGGGGAGCAATAGTGACGTGCCCGCCTCAGTGCCCACCCCCTTCCCTAGCCCCCAGTACCTCTACCTGGCCAAGGGCCGCCTGGCCCTGTTGACAGCCTCCAGGTCAGCATAGCGCAGGTCCAGCTGGCAGCCCACCAGGATGACAGGCGCTCGGGGGCAGAAGTGCTTGATTTCTGGGTACCACATGGTCTTGACATGGTGGAGGGAATTGGGGTTGGCAATGGAGAAGCACAGAACCACCACATCCGATCTGGGGGTGGGAGACAGAAGCCATGGGCAGAGAAAGCTGGTGGGAAGTGAACTCTCCCTGGAACAAGGGGACACACATGCCCAGCCCTGCCGCTATACTGCAGGCCCAAATCTGGCTTATTAACCTGTCCCCCATCTCCCACACAATGCACAATCACAGTACTGCTATAATTTATGTAGCATTTTAGAGCTCAAAGACTCGTGGGAACTCATGACTATCTTGTTAGTTCAAAATTACCATTTCTACCATCTCATAGCGAGAAAAGTCAGCCCAAGGTTAGTGTGTGGCAGAGCTGGGACTCAAACCAGGCCTCTGGACCCTCAGCCCAGGCTCCCCCATCCCGCCCTGCCCTGAAGGCACCTGCCGTGCCGTCTTCCTCTACTCTTCCCTTTGGGTTTCACGTGCACAGAGTTGCTGGGTCCCTTGGGGAAACCAGAAAAACCCGCCCACGCAGCTCCCCGCAGGCCGCCCAGGCCTCCCCTACCTCCCATATGCAAAGCGGCGGTCTTTGTGGTGGTCTCCAAAGGTGTCCCAGAGGCGCAGGGAGACGCTGACATCATCTACCACGTCTCGGGAGCGTTCCAGCACCTGGGTGGGGGTGGAGACAAGGATGGCAGCTCTTGGGTCAGGTGCCAGCTCACCCGAGACCCCACAGCAGCGCTGGGGGAGGGTGAAGGACAAAGCGGCATCTCCCGCTATGTGCCTCGCACAACAGATACATCCACGCGAAAGCTCTGGAGAATCAGTAATGGTCTCAGAGCCCAGCAGAATCAGGAGAGATCCAAAGAGAGCACACTGTTGGGGTGTGGCTAGGATCCTATCCTTGTTCCCAGCTTTCCTTGCAATCACGTATTGACATGACCTCTTGGCAATGGATCTTTTCCTCTCTCTGCTCGCACCTCTCCCAAGCTGCAGCCCCAAGGACTCCCCATTAGTTGGGGATGTGATTGCACAAGATGCGGTACCCAGCCACATCTGGGGTCTGCCAGGTGCCAGCCCAGCTATTCAAAACACAAATGGTGGAAGACAACGCTTCAGCCACGGGCTCCCCTCAACCTGTCTCTAGGGGCTCCTTATGCTTCAACTGCCCTTGCTCCTCACCTGGGGGAGCCCCATGAGCTCGGGAGACACCGAGCCACAGCTTAGGAAGCAGCTTCAGAAGCATGGCATGCGCCCTGCTGAGTGGTCTTGCAGCCTTACCTCTTGGCACACGCGATACTGGTCGATAGCCCACACTGTGGGTACATGGGTGGCGAGCAGCTGGTACTGGGTGAGGGTGGCATTGCAGGCCCGGGCACAGATGAGCCTGGTCTTGCCCACAGCGTTGTCCCCCACCACCACGCACTTGATGGTCTCTACGTTTGGCCTTTCATAATCCATGTCAGAATCCATTAATTGGGACCTGTGGGGCAAAAGGGGAGCAGTCAGCACAGTTTGGCATGCCAGCCCCCCAAGTCCAGCGTCTGGGCAGGCAGCTCTTGGCAGCTGGGGCTGGCCCCTTGTCGAGCATTGGCACTGAAGCAGTGAAGAGCAGGTAACTTTCGGGACAGTGGCTCTGCAGGGTCCTGAGGAAACAGCCCATTCAGGCTGAGAGTGGCAGCGCCACCAGATGGACCACTTGTCTCCCTCTGGTCCCCACCATCCTCCTGCTGGGCTTCAGGATGGAGCAGGCCGGTGAGAGATCCCAAGGCGGAGCCTGCCCAGCGCCTGTCCTGTCCCGGCTGCCCCAGAAAGAGGAGCATGTGCCTGGGCGCTCACTCATCCTCTGCTCGCCTCCTCCCCCTCCCAGGGCTGTGACAGCAGCAGAACAAACAGCTGAGAGAAGCAGAGTAGGGGCCAGATCCCCACCCCTTCCCAGCATGCCCCAGGGCAGGCCCACTTTAAAATTTAATGGATTTGTCCAGGCTGAGTGGCAGCTCTCCTGGCTCCCCTCTTTGCCCTGGCCCTCTCTGGGGGTGCATTTCCATGTCCCAGGCTGCTCATCCATCCTCCAAGCCCAGCCCTCTTTGTGGAGATGGGAGAGGTTTCCTGCCAACCTCTGTGGGCTGGAGAGGCTTCTGGATGCACCTGCCCAGCCCGCAGGCCTCCCTCCTCTCTGCGGGGCCTGTCACGTTGCCCATGTGTCTTGTTCAGCTAAGGGCCAACCTGAGATGGGGGTAGGGTAACCAGTGCTTGTGCCCATCGATCAGGCCTTCCGTCCCCTACCTGGGCTCCCCTCCTCAGCATCCTGCATCCTGCCCCCAGGAAAAGCGAGACCTGTCCTCCCCTGTACTGCTCATCCCTAGGAAGACCCGGGGGCAGGCACTCCTAGGAGAAGCTCACTCTGTTGTCTCCATGGAGTGTGGGCTGGCTAGGAGAAGCAGAGGGTCACAGCTTCTGCCTGAATTTCTGGGCAAATGCTTGCCTCAGTTTCCTTCAGTGTTGGGCAGAGAGGAAGTAGCTTGTCCAGCCCCAGCGAGGGATGGCTCAAATAAACAAACAGAAGGCCCTTCTGCAGTCAAAATGTCACGTCACTGTTCAAAAAGCTGTTACCAGGAGGCTTGAGGGGGCTTAGGCTGGCAGCCTCCCAGCCGGCATCCGCTCTCGTGGAAGAGCCGAGGGGACACTGAAGGGAACTGGTTTCTGCAGGGCCACTGGTCAGCCACCACTCACATTCCCTGTGTTCAGGAGAAGCTGTCTGGGGGCCAGAGCGACCCAGAGGAATCCTTCCTCAGTCAAGGAAGGCTGCACTCCGGGGAGTCCTGGAGGCTGCCCAGGCACCTCGCAGCCATCCAGCCCCAGAGCCAGGCCACCAGCAGCAGCAGCAGCAGCAGAGAGGCGCCATCCCTGCGGGCTGTAACTGGATGCCAACGTGCAGGAATGCAGAACCGAAATACTCCAGTAACGATGGCAACTGGGATTTGCCTGAGTGGATGCAGTTCGGCAAACTAAGCAAAAAGGGCAGCAAGGATTTTTCAGTGAGATGGCCTCCTCCGCCGCCTCCTCCGCCTCCTCCAAACAGCACAGCATCTGGACCCTTAAAACAAGGGTCTCTGCACAGCTCCTTCCTGTCTGCATCATACTTCTCTTCCCATTAGGCCACGGCACTCCTAACCACTGGCTTCCTTCTGCCTCTTCTCTCTGCTGAGCTCAGGACCAGGAAGCCCACTTTGATCATCCCTGGGGAATGTTTGAGACTCACTGGGAGGAGGCACGTGGGTGTGGTTTCTGTCTCATGGATAAATAACAAAAAACAGATGGAATCCCAGCTGCAAAGTATGTGCAGCTGCAAGACAGAAATTCAAACCCCCTGGCCCACAGAACTTCTTTCTGGAGTTTAGGTTCCGGCAGCATGTGGCTCTGGAGACAGAGCGGGTGGGGGGAGAAAAGAGGGAGTTGGGGCCTTGGTTCTTCAATCCAGGAGCATCCTGGTAGCAGGGCTGATACCAGGACACCAGCAGAGCAGGGCTGCTCCGAGTTCAGCTACTTTGTGATTAATGCACTCCCGCACACCTTATGTTATATCATAGGGTTAAGAAGAGGACATGTAAGTAGAAGAGCAGAGCGACAAGTACTGGGCCATGGGTTTAGACACCAGGCTTGCTGGATGGCTAGCAAGCTGAATACCTCCTCCCCATGTGCTCCACAGTTGCCCCTCTGACTTTCTTCAGTGCATCCTTCAACCATCTCCCTATATGTATCATCTTCACCCATTCCACCCCGTCCCAACTGCCTGACTGGCAAACTTCATCATCCCACCATGGAAAAGGCAAATCACTACACTTTGGTGGGCATCAGTCTTACTTTCTGGAAAATGGGTATGAGAACATTGGAAGAAAGTCTCATGGATCACCATTAACTTGTGCCAAGAGAGCCTGGGTGAAAGGAGGTATCTGTCTTCTTATGTAATGCAGTATTATATAATGCTAGATTATATATCTATATGTGTAATGATATCTCCCTTTAAGATACAGACTGGCCCAATTAAGCCAGCAGAACCCTTAGTCTAATCAGGCCCATTTTAAATGAGATTCTTGTCCTGGAGCTAGTGTGCCAACAGTAATATAATTTCTGCTCTGGATATTGCTACTTTTCTGGACCACTGTTGGTGCAAGATGGTACAACCCACTCAGGCAGCGTCTCAACTTCCCTTTCCCTCTGGCATCCTCTCCTTCAATGACTAGACTTTTCCTCCCCATTGCCTCATCCCTATTCCTACAAAACCTCCCAACTACCCTCCAGAAATTAATATTCCTTGGCCACCCTCTCCTGAGATTCACAACTCCCAATCCGCTCCTCTCACAGATAATTCCAAAGTCACTGGCGTGTGCTCCCCCTGACCCTTGCAGCATGACCACTGTGGCCCTCTCCCAAAACACCTTCCTGCCCAACTGCTCTCCCTGCTCTGCCTCCAGCCCAGGCCAGACCTGCAGGTGTGCTCAGATTAGCTACAAGCCACACGGGCTCCCATTCCTCCCCCCACACCCCTACACACACTCTTCTCAGAGCTCAGAAGAGGCCCCCTTTCCCTCCCACAGCAGATAGGAGGCTTGTTCATCTGTGGCTGCCCTAGTCTGGTTGTCAAGGAAACGACAGAATCTCCCTGGGAGCCTGGCTTGTCTCCTAGCAACCAAATCCCACATCCTGCATCTTACGAAAACGTGAAAAGGAGGAAAATCTTGAAAATGAAGGTAAAAATCAACAAAGATGGATAGGACGGGAGAATCGGAGGAGACAAGCAGAAAGAGGGTGGATTTGGAATTAAAGGAGCTCCCACTGGGGTCGCTGACATTTGTAATACTGGAGTAGGCGGAAAGATGGATCCTTGCTTAGATCCAATGAGCAGCAAGGTCCAAAGGGATCTTGAATGGTCATATTATCAAAACTGCAAGCCTAAACACAGGACGAACCTCTTCAAGCCTAAGATGTCGAAATTTTTATAAGCAACGCCAGCGGTTTCCACCAGTAGTTTACTAGAACTCAGTTGCACACACTGCAATGGAGTTGAGCTCCAAGAGACATTTTCACAACCTCAAGCAAAGTGCCCAAATTCCACCAGCATTTTTTAAAAACAGAAACATCTGCACCCTGAACCTTTTTTTTAGCCCCTCGGCACTCTGTCCTGCACACAACATGAAAAGAAAAAAAAAAAAAAGGAAAGGGGGAGGGGTACAACTCGCTACGGCAATCAAGTCATCTCCCTTTCCCTGGAAACACAGTAGCCGGGGAAGGTTAGCCCCTCGCCCCCTCGGACGCGAGCAGCGAAGCCGGAGCCTGGGGGAGGTCAAGGGGCACGGGCAGGGCCGGGAGGGCGCACGCAGGAGGCAGCGAGAGGGCGAGGCGGCGCGTTTGCACAGGTTGCTCACAACCAAGGCAAAATAGAAATCAATCATTTACTTACACCACTACATGTGACGGGGTAATTGCTAGTGTACGGAACACATCTCTTCCTGCTAAGCACGCTCATTTTAGTGAGATGTCTGGGGTCACTCCGCGCTGGCAAGTTAGGACGACGCCGGCCTCCCTCGCCGCGCCGCTGGGGGCTCCAGGTCCGGGCCCGGCTCGCGATGGATCAGAAACTCTGGCAGAGCAGCCCAGGCCGGACGGCGGGCCGCAAGCGGCCGCGCGCGCTGCACTGCAGACACTGCCTCTTCCGGATCAGCATCTCCCCGCGCCCCGGGCGCCCAATGTCATGGAGGCGCGGGGCGCGGGCTGGGCTGCGCGCGGCCGCCCCGACCTCGGACTGCTGGGCTGGGCCGGGCCGGGCAGGGCCGGGCTCTGCGCGGAGGCTGCGGGCGCGCTGGAGTGCGAGCAGCCAGGAGAGGCCCGCGGCGCCGGCGCTGCCTGAAGACGCCTGCCTAGCGCTGCAGTACCAGGCAACGCTCGCGACCTCCTTTTTTCATTCACAAAAAGGGAAAGGAAAAAAAAAAGAGAAAAGGAGAGAGAAAAAGGGGGGGTCGGAAAAAATCGCACCCAGGAACGGCTGCCGTAACAGGGACCGCCCACCGCGGGCTCTGTTGGTGGAATGGGGCGGGGGCGGGGAAGGGGCGGAGAAAGAAGGGGATTGGGCGCTCGGAGACCACGCCCCCGTTCCCGCCCTCGGGCCCACCCCTCCTACCCCGCCCTCCCGGCGCCAACGCCCTCCCCCGGGAGTCTCCAGAGGGTCTCTGCTCTGCACCGGGTACTGGCTTCGTCCCTCTCCACCTGGCCAGGCGTGAAACCTCGCTGGAGTCTTGCGAGGTTGTCTTTTTCTTCAGGAGGCGGAGAAGGAGCTCAGAGGCAGCCTACCGCTCCAAGGAGGGCTTGCGAATTAGACGGAAAGGGAGCTTTTTCCTGTCTTTCCGCTTAAACCCAGACCTCCGCCGCTTGCCCATTGGAGGACAACAGCGTTTCATGCAAGTCCTCTGCGACCCAGGGACTGACTTTTCCCTGCACTTGAGCGCCTTTCCCCATCACCCCTGTAGCTGCTGCCTGTGCTTCCGACTGCCCTGGCCCCTAGGGACTTCAGGGTGGGTAGCTGTATGGTCACACCAGTCTCCCACCTGGGGCTTCTTTAGCGGTCCTCACCTTGCCCCATCGGCTACAGGGAGTTCACGGACACCTCTGGCCTCTGATAGCAATGTACCAAACCAGCCACAGAAGCAGACCCCGAGTCCCCTTTGGGCACTGTCTTCAATTACTCCTCTGTAAAATACAGGGATTCTAATCGCATCTGTCAAATGAGCGAGTGATCTCAGGAAGAAGCTTCAGGATGAGGCTGATTTTGTTATGATCTGGACGTCTAGGAGTGGCGCTAGTCGGCTCCTTCTAGTGTTACGCATCTTGGTGATTGCTAGGGCCTGCATGCCTCCCACCTTGATCCCCTGGGTCACACTTCTGCTTGTGCTCTGAGAATGCAAATCCACTTTAATAGTAGTTTATGCAAAAATATGATTAGGAAGACAAATTTACTGTCAAAGAAAGCCAAGTAAAAACAATCGCTGCATTGTCTGAAGGATGCTTCTCATCTGTTAAAGCTTATGATTGGAAATTGCTCATCAAAACATTTGTGATAAACTTGCATTCTGGCCTGCTCCATGTGTGGCAGGAGCTCAATTGTTGAGGGGTGCTTGCAACCTTCTGAATCTGCTCAGTTGCTGCAGGAGAGGTTGGCAGTGACTGCGAGTGCCACTTCATAGTTCTGGTTAGGACTCACCCTCCATCAAACAGAAAATACTAGTTCAGGTACATATTTAGGAAGGAAATTTTGGCGCAGAACAGTCCCATGCGCTCCTCTGTGTCCAAGAGTGACTGAACCAAAGAAAAGCTTGTATGCGATCTCTTGAAGTTTTCTGGCACCCTGGGCCTACAGCACCCACACCTTGTTCCCTCCACTCAGCTCCAGAAAGCCACCTTAGCGTCTGTTGGTGTCACCTTTCACATGTCCTAGGGCATCTACAGCCCCAGTGCATTGCAGGATAAGAAAGCAGAATTCCTCTCTGCTCAAAGTCACACAGCACTGGAAGGGGAGGGGTTTGCTTCCCAGCCTGTGAACATGGAGCCTTTGCTCTTTCCTCCGTTGGAAAAAGAGTCAGCTCGGCCAGGAACCTCAACCAGGCTGGACTGTCGGGGTTCAAAGGTGTTGATTTGGGGGCAGGTTTTGGACTAGCGTGGGTGTCGACTGAGGTTGCACACCGTCTCACGCTCAGTGCTTGGCAGAGTAGATGCCTTGCTGGGAAGATGGCCTCGATTCTCAGCCCTGCCCTGTGCGGTCTCCTCTTTCAGCTGTTCTTCAGCGTCCTCTATGGAAAGCTTGCTCAGTCCTCCCTTGTCACAGTCCCGGCCTCCACAGAAGCCAATGCCTCTGCCCTCCTCAGGCTCCCAATCCCTGCCAAGGTGCCCACTCGGATTTTGCCCCTGGCTGTGTGGGGCCTCTGCAAACTCTTTCCTTGGGGCAACTTACTCACTCCCATCATCAACCCTCAGCTTTTCGTGGAGGATTCTCAACCCCATCAAGCCCAGGACTTGCTGTGCCAGTCCTGACTGATGCCGGGCCTTCTCCCCAGATCTCGATTCCATCCTCCAGCTGTTGCAAACAGCCTCACGCCAGCTGCAGGCCCAGGATCTGCTCTCATGCTGCTTCATCCTTGCCCAGCCCTCTAATGCTGTACCCTGGGAAACACAGCCTTACGGAGGCTGGGCTCCCTCAGCAGCAGGGAAAGAGCTGTCAGTGCCCCCCCACCCCACCTCCCCAGCTCTCAGCTGCAGCAGCAGCAGTAGCTGCAGCACTGTCACAACCCGCCTCCCTCACCTGAACCTGCCCACTCCGGATAGGAGTCTGCTTTCCTAGCTCAGGTTACTGCGCAAGGCCAACAGGGCTGGGAAGTTTTCCCAGAAAACTTGCTGGACTCTCTGCCTCCTCTTTTCTCCGATCACACGTGCACACTAGCCCTCTCTGCCCACCTGCAGCAGCTGAGAGCCACTGGGGTGCTTCCGAGATAGTTTCAGAACAGCCGCTAACACTATCATGTCTCTAGCTAGCTGAGTATCCATGCTGTCTCTCCTACTTCCCAGGCAATGCCCTGGGCGTGGCCTGGCTTCCTTGGCTGTTGCTGGAGGGATTTCTGGCAGCTCTGAGGCAGGTTGGGCTCCAGAGTCACCTGCTCCCACTCCAGCATTGCCACAGCCTGTGAATCCCTCTTCGCCAGGGACATAAACCCCTTAAACCTGTCCTCCAAAGCCACCTCCTCTGTCCCTCCCCCACAGCCACCCTCCTCCAGGCCGTCACGTGGCTGTCCTTTTCCTGACACTGCACAGATGCTGGCCTGTGACCGGAGGCTTAGTCTGGTGACAGACGCCTCCGTCCTGTTCTGAGGAGGTGCATGGTTCAGGCTCCTGGCCAGTGCCACCACTGTCCTGGCCCCTTCCTGTGGCTCTGGGGCCCCTTTTCCTATGCAGACCCCTTTTCTTGTCCCTCCTCCAGCCTGGACCTTCCATTCAGTTCACAGGCAGTTCATGGAGCTCTGCAGATCATAAACCAGGCTTTGCCCACATCCCTCTTCCAGAACTCCAGTCCCTCCAAAACTCCATCCCACAGGCCTGGTGATAAGAGCCTGCTCCTCCCGGAGTGGGTGCATCCCCACCCTGCCCTGGGTGCAAAATTTAGAACTGACTCTCAGCAAGATGCAGGCCCTCAGCAGGGTGAAGGAGCCAGGTGAGAAGGCCCAGAGGCTCTCAGCCTCTGTCCAGGAGTTGGGGTGCCACCACGTCCCCACAAAGAACAGTGCCTGCTAAACTTGGGTTCCTTGCCCTTCCCTTGTGCTCCCCTAATGATACCAGTCACACTGCTCTTTGCCTGAGTCTCCCTCACAGTCCTAGGAACGCCTTTAGGGACTGGATGATGCTTAGGCAAAAGTCTAGGGCCTGTAACCTAGTGCTTCAACAACTCACAACAGATGCTTAATAAATGTCTGACAGGCGAATGAATGGGGAGAAGTGAGGGAGGGATGGGGATCTCGCAACAAAGTAGCTACTCGTGTTGTTCACAGAGGTCTTCCATGGGCCAGACCAGCCTTGTCTTTGGGCTTCCATGGCTCTGTATTCCTCCTAGAATCCTGGTTGGAGTGGACACAAGGAAGGAGGACAGGTCAAGGGAAGACAGAGGGGAGAAAACGAATGAGCACATTGTGAGTGACCACAAAATCAGACAGTCCAAAGGGAGGGCTTTGCTCAGGGCAAGAGTGCGGCTTCTGCTGTCCAAGCTCAGAGGGCTGAGACTCCAGCCTGGCGGCCAACAGAGACCACCCAGCAAGTCAGGGGTGACAGAAACTGGGGCTATGTGCCATCCTAGGCAAATTCTGAACTGGTTGGATAATTTGGAAAAAAGCAGACAGTTGTTATCAGGAGGCTTGAATTCTGTCCCCATAGAGCTGTGTGATGTTGGACAAGTTCCTTTCCTTTCTGGGCTCAATTTCTCATGGACAAGGGTCAGTTTGGGCGAGCTTCAAGGCTTATTCCAGCACTGACATCTGAGATAGGTACTTAGGATGGAAGGCCTGGATTCTATTGGTTGTCCTTTTCACTGGAGCACCCTCTGACCCAAATTGGACCCGACAAAATATCCGCCAGTGGCTGTAAATGAATGGGCAGGTATTCCGGGGGAAGGGAGTGAGGATTAGACACAAGGTGAGAATCTAATTCGGCAATCATCCCCACCTTCAGCTTCCTTACATAGTCAGTCACTATCTTGAGTCCAGGTCAGCCAAAAGAAATTCTAGAATTTCAAGAGAGATGGGGAGTGACCCAGAAGGGCTTGGGGAGGTCAGCCGGATGTACTCTGGAAGCAGTTGGTACTGTGTTGTTAACAGGGAATGGTTGACCCTGCAAGGACCCGTCCCCCAGGGGCAAGAGAAAGCCAGTGGCTATAGTCAGGGTTTCCAAGATTTAATACAGGACACATAATTTATAGGATTATTTTTTAATAGTCACCCAAAAAGTCAAATGCAGGGGAGTACAAGAGACCTGTCCATATGCTAGAGACCCAAAGAATCCAGCTGAGGGCCTGGATCCAATGGCAATGTCCTTCACAAGTCCAGCTGGAGGCCTACAGCCCATGACAATGTCTCATGCAAGTCTGTATCAAGGATCTGCTCTGGGAAGCCTCAAAGGTCAGTGGTGGATGCTAGAAAGTCTGTGCCAGTGGGATGAAGGATCTGTGCCAGCAGGCTGAGGGTTCTTTTGCACTGGAGCCAGGAAGCAGCACTCGGGGTAAGGACCAGAGCTCCCCGGGAAAGAACCGTAGCCATCCTCAGTTACAGTGAGGACCCAAGCTCCTCCGATGGTAACAGCTGAGTTCCTATCAGGAAAACCAGTGTGACAAGCCTCTCCAGGAGAATCAACAGCACACCATCTTCCCCTCCAGTTCTCTTTTTATGCTGTTGGCAACAATCCTCATGTGGGCCCTCCACATCCAAAAACTCGCTGACTTAGTTCAGCTAGGTGTTCCAAGTTGATCATTAGTTAATCTGCCACACCAGGAGAAAAGTAAGGCCCCCCAAGAGCCAAAAGAAACAAAAGCAGAGGAGCAGCTATTGTTCTTCTTGGTGGCACCAATTTGAAACTGTGTGACTGTTGACCAGGAACTTAAGTCTGTCTGATCCCCCACTGAGGATAATTGTATCACGTGCCTGAAGATGGGATGGCTAGATGGCCTTCTTAGTGTCCCTTCCAATACTGAATCCCTCTAACTCTTCCTTCCCTTCTCTATTGTTACCCCTCACAGACCTATGCTCCCTGTCTTTAGAGGGTCCCACTCCCTTTTATGCCCAGGCCATCTGGTCCCCATATGGACAGCAGACAGCATGGAGGGCCTGGTGTGAGGTTAGAGGCTGGAATTCTGCTAGTCTAACCCTGGACCAGATTGGAGAATCCCATGTCTGAAGGTGAGGCTGGGGGGACAGGCCAGGGAACACAACTGACAGTTCAAGACCATCTGCCCCTTGCAGCAGGCCTGTGGCCACACTGTCCACCCACAGTCTGGTCTGGCCAGGTTACGACCCGTCCCCGATGGCAGACAGCTTGGGGACCCTGTGCCCATCCCCAGCCATCGCCACCCTGGCCTACCCCTGAGAAGCCAGGACTGGCTCAGGCCCCCAAGAAACACATTCTGCAGCTCCAAAGTGGTTCTTCATTCAGCAGAGAAATTTGAAGTCTTGTAGGCTTGTGTCTTTAAAGAGCCACAAGTACCATCACTTATGCCATCATACAAAGCTTATCACAGTACTGCATGATTCTTAGTCATGGTGTGGACCCAGCGCAACTCTCCTGGGAGCTGAACTTCTCAGGACAAGTCCCAAAGCCACCATCAGGCGGGTCTGCAGCATGGACAGGCTAGGTGGTGTTGTTTCTGCCCCATCTCATGCACAGAGAAAATGCAAGAAGGGGGCAAAAATGCAACCTGCCCAAGCACCTTTGGTTTGCAGTAAGCTGCAGACCTCCGGGGTAGGACTGGCCCCATCTTCTGAACCCCACAGAGCTGAGCATACACGCCTTTGAGGAGGCTGATCACCCCAAAATAGATTTGTGTTTTTCACAACTTTTTCATGAAACATTGGCATCTCTTGCAGCAAGGAAAAAAAATAGCCTGAACTGTTAACAAATAAAGATTATAAAAAGCCCAAACTGTTCCCCATGGGTTTGCATGTGGCTGCAGTGTTTTTGTTGGGAGGAAGGGGAGGGAGCAGGGGGGAGGTGTGTGCCTAGGAGCCCCAGTCTCTTCTTTGCGACCCATTTTCTCCCCTTGGTAGCAAGGTTTCAGTGCTGCCAGGATTCAGAGGTCATGATTTATGTTCCAGGTTGGTTAAGTTAGTGTGGACCTTCAAGCATGGTTCACTGTGTGTGTGTACCTTGTCTGTTCTTCTTCCAAAGGAAGGCATGGTACAGGATAGGGCATCTGCTATGGCTTATACATTGTGTCAACTTGAGAAGTCTAGAAGCTTAATTAAGTAACTCAGCAGCTCTACATCCTGGGGTGTAGAGCACTAGCAGTTACCTGTTCATTGTGTCAATTTGAGAAGGGCAGAAGTTTAACTGAGAGACTCAGCAGGGAGCCTGGGGGGGTGTCTTACTTTGTAAACATCCTCATCCTATGCAAAGGAAGGCAAGGAGATTTGTAAATGCTACACCCACCTTGGGGGGGGTGGTCCTGAATACTATATAAGGGAGAAGAAGAGGCTTGCGCTTGCCCCTTTTACACTGGCAGCTTTTTGCTTGGCTACTGTCTTGAAGTGTTGCCCCAGTGCCATGCCACCCTGCCTTGGAGCCAGCTGATTATGAACTGAAACCTCCAAAAACTGTAAGCTAAATAAACCTTTCCTTCCCTAATTTTGGGTGTCGGGAGTTTTGTCTCAGCAACGAGGGAAAAGTAACCAAGACAGCATCTTAAAACAGAGTCCCACTGCAAGGAGGCCGGTTTCAATCAGGCCTCTCCACTGGGAGGCCAGGGTGTGTGTGATAAACCCTTGGAAGGCTCTACATTCTTGCCAAGCTCAGCTTAACCTGAACTTGAACGCCTGGGCACAGCTGGGCGTCCGTAACCAGTAGTGAGTCTGAGGCTGTAGCTGCACAGGTGACAGCATCGCCAGGTGCTCATCTGTGTCCTGAGTCTCCCTCGAATCGGGCAGGCCAGACTCTGCAGAGCTCTCTTGCACCCTGGGGGCCTTCTTGGTGCCTGGACTTTCCACACTGCAAGAAAGAGAAGGGTGTCAGAGGCCCTGGAGCTGCGTCAGGAATGGAGTTCCCAGCCCCACAGGGTTCTCAGTGAAACGGGGTGCTGCCCTGGGTGATGCTGAGAGATCTCTAGCACTGGTTTTGTCAGAAGAACAGCTCCCCACCCACCCCACGCCACTCCCACCCTCACACTCACAGCTCTGCACAGCTGCCTGTTCTCCCATCTGAGATCCGACCAAAATCCGCATCATCTACCTTCCAGACTTCACTCTTTTTTCTTCTTTTTTCCTTCTCTTTCCTTCCTGAGCTGAGATCTCTATAAATGAATACAGAAGGGCCTGGCTTGGTGGCTTACAAGATGAGTAGGCTGGTGACCAACCACAGCACCAGGGACCTCAATACTCTCATGGGCACATCCAGGTCTAGATGGTGCTCAAGTGGATGGCGTCAGGGATGTTGACCAAGAGTTACTCGAGGTAGTGACAGTGATAAGGTAGTCACGGCTGCATCATTTCTGGCCTTTTCAGGACCTTACAGTTGTCTCGAAGGCGCCCACTAGTCAGTGGGCAGCCATTTTCATCACCACTGGGTTACCCATGGAAATTCCACCCCTTCCCAGGGCTTTAGTTTTGTTTGTTTGTTTGACTGACTGATTGATTGGTACTGGGGATGGAATTCGCAACCTCTCACTTGCCAGGCAGGCACTTGTGCCCCTGAGCTATATTCCTGGCCCCTATTTATTTATTTTTGAGACAGGGTCTCACTATGTAACTAAGGTTGGAGTTGAACTGATCTTGTAGCTCAGGCTGGCCTCAAATTCATGACCCTCCTGCCTCAACCTCCCAAGGGCTGAGACTGTAGATGTACATCACCATGCTCAGCTAGAAAGGGAGGAAAAGCTGGGCAGAGAATGTTGATAGTCTTCTTTGCTTTGTCACAACCAAAGTATACTCTGCGGGCATGGTCATGCCTAGCTTAGTGTCCCCAGTCACCCCGGACAAGGCACACAGTGAGATGGGAGGAAGGCAAAGTACCAAGCCACAGAGAGAGTTGATACAGGGACCTGGGGACCCAGAGAGGGCGAAAGGAGGCAGCTGGTGCTCAGAGCTGGAAACTTTCCATGGCGTAGGCAAAAGATGGGTTCCAGATGGCCAGGGTACAGGTGCCTGGGCTGTCCATGGAAGCATCTGGGGCTCGTCACCCGCTCTGCAAAGTCACCTGCCTGTCACCTGCCCTTGCTCCCAACCTACCTTCTTCTTCCCCTGGGGGCGCCAGCAGAAACTCTCTGGGAGCCTGAGCTATGGCTGGAAGTCAAGCCCAGCTGTCCTGAACACAGGCTGCCCCCAGGCCTGAGAGGTGGCAGCCTCGAGATCGGGGCTGGGTAAGGGAACTAACAGCCCCACCAAGCCAAAGACACATAACCCACCCATGTACCCAAGTCTCACCCCCTAATTTGGCTTTCACTCTTCTCTGAAAATAATGAGGCATGATCACTCATTCCTGCATTTATCTTTTCTTTCATCCATTCATCAAATGCATGTTAAGATCCTACTGGTGCAAGCCACCGTGCTAGAGATTGTGAAGATTATAAATGATGAGGATGATGAGGATGCTATTCATGTCACCAAGGGGCTTAAGTTTAATGATGATAATTTATTCAGTGGTTATTACATGCCCAGGGTTGATCTCCCTGTACTACCTCATTTAAACTTCAAAACAATCCTGGGAGAAGGGGTATAATTTACATCACCACTTGGCAGAGGAGGAAATCGCAGCTTCTAGGAGTGACTGGCCAGGGTTGTTCAGTGGGCAGGCAGCACAAAGAATTCCAGCGGACAGTGGGCTCAGAGCCTCCCAGACGGGATCACACAGTCCCAAGTCCCTTCTGGCCTCCTGTCCTCATGTATTATTATTCTTAATTGACATCACAATAACCTAGTTGCTCTTACAGATGAACCCACAGCGGCCCAGAGCAGAAAACAGCCTAGACAAAGTCAAAGAGTTAGGTCGTGAGGGGTGCAGGCTTTATCTCTGGCCTTTAGTTCCCTGCGTGAGACTGGCAGTTCCACTGATCTGCTTTTCAAAATCCTGACAGTGCAGTGTTACCATATAACATTCTCTTCCGCCTGAGGGTCGATCTGAGTTCCACGGCAGGAGGGGGATGGAAAGCAGAGAACGAACTGGCTGTGCTGGCCTCAGGGACCTCCTCCAGGCCACACCACTCTGGGATGGACCAGACCGTCCCTGCCCCACGGGAAGCCAAGAATGCAAGAATGTTTTCCTGCATCAAGGCAAGAGGCTTTTAACTCAGGCACTGACCAGTCTTGGGGGGAGAGGGGTAAGTTAGAAAATACCTTCACTTAGCAGGCAAGGTGGCATATACCTGTAATCCAGGCACTCTGGGAGGCTAAGACAGGAGGATCCCAAGTTCAAGCCCAGCCTGGGCAACTTAGTGAGACCTTGTCTCAAAATAAAAATAAACAAGGGCGGAAGATGTTGCTCAGTGCAAAGGCCTTGGTCCGAACCTCAGTGCCCTATCACTACCAAAATCAATCAATCAATCAATCAATCAATCCTTAACATGGAGCCTGGGACCACAGCAACTATAAAGATGGCCAGTAGGATTTTTAAATAATCACTTCAGAGAGACCCTTTCAGCTGGTCTGACCCTTGAGCAAGGCCTGGGCCTTCTCTACCTTGGCCCATGCCCAGAGCTGCCCACCTCTCAGCCTCACCCCCTTGTCTGAGCTATTCCTGTCTTCTGGGGACACTCTCAGGCCCCAGGAAGTCTTGACTTCAGTCGTGTCCTTTTCTGAAGCCAAGGGAGCCCCATCCTGAGTTACTACTCTGTAAAGATGTCACATTGGCCTAAGGGGCAGGGGTCTCCATTATCCTGCAAGCCATTCCGAGAGCAAGACTCAACTCTCCTGGCCAGATGTGCTGGGAAGGTCCCTGAGGGGAGAGGGCTATAGACTGAGGGGCCAGGAGGGTCCAGGGACCCACAGGTATGGGACACTCAGAAGTCTGGGGACACCAGCAGAGTGGGGGCTTCCTGGGTCACAGGTCAGGCATAGGTAGGGGCGTTTCAGACAGGGAGGGGCAGGAGATAGAGCAGCCACATGGACCAAGAAGACCCGGCATCACACTGGACTCCATCGTGGCCAGTGCACCTTTGATGGAGAAGAATTCAGCAGGTGGGTAGTGGGGAAAGATAATGTCTGCTTAGTCTTCCTGCACCTCCCCTTCTGTCCTGGCCAGGTTCACACAAAGGGAGCAGAATCCAGGTTACACTGGCATGTGGCCACTGTGGCTACCCCCACCCCACGTTCCCAGGGCTGCGGAAGCCCTCTGCCTCCTGCCCTGAGTCAGGACGCTGGGTCCAGCCAAGGGGGTACCACACTTTGGTGGCTGGCTCCCGGCCACCTGCTCCTTGTCCTGACTTCACTCTTCTGAGCCACGAACCATACAGAACGCTATGCGTGACAGAGAGCAGACAGGTGCAGCAGCCAGGGCCCCGGGGTTTCCGACTTACCTGCTGTCTCTCCTCTGCAACCCAGCTGGCCTGTCACTATTCCTTGTTTGGAGGCAGAGGAAGCTTCCTGGGCCAGGTCCCCGGGAAGGGAGGACTAGCAGGCCAATTTGAAGGCTGGAAGCCAAAGCGTGGCCTGAGGGAGCCAGGTGAGAGCCCTGGTGACAGTATCCAGGGGTGTGCCTAGGGGCCAGGCCTCCTGGTCAGTTCCCTCCGGCCTCCTGGACTGTGCAGAGCCCAGAGGCTAGGTGACCCTTTCGGTGCCTGGCACTACCCTTGCCCCCGGGCTCCTATTCTAACTTCAGCCCTGCTCATCCTCCTGGGTCCTGGGGGACTCACGCTGCTTTGGAATTTCACTCACTGGTGCAAGTCTGAGAGTGTGGCCCTGAGCCAGGGAACAGTGCTGCTGCTCCAGTCCCTTTGGTGATGAATTTTGGCCACCTGAGCTGGAGCCCACAGAGGCCAGGGCGAGGGAAGGCCCCAGAGCAGCAAGGTCAGGGAGGAGAGGATTTGTTCTTGCCGGGCTCACCTGTCAACAGGTGCCCAGAAAGCCGTGGGCTTGGAGCAGCCAGCCAGCAACTGCAAGAAGGTAAAGTCTGTGTGTGAACCTCCGACTGGCTGCTGTGCTTCTTGCAATGGACTTCTGGGCCTCAGTTTACCCTTCTGTGAGTCAGAAAGGTTTGAGAGCACCCAATTCTGAATGCTAAAGTGGCTGCTTCCAGCTGTCCACCCCGGAGCCCCTTTCCCCTGGACCCAGCTGCAGGGGAAGTGGGCTGAGGATTGCGGCCCTTCAGGCACTCACCTCTGGGTCTCTGCTGTTTGCTTCCATGGCCAGCAGGGGTCCCCAGGGTCGGTGTCTCCCCCACTTCCACTCCTCTGGGAGGTGACCACCTTCCCCGCTCCCTGCAGTGACTGGCTGCCAGCTCTAGATGTTGGGGTTGGGGGTAGGGGATGGGGAAGGACAGTGAGAGGATGAGAAAATGAAGAGACCAACACTGAGGTCAGGGGGAGCCCTTAGGCTCCTGATGGAAGAGAAGGAACCTGTCAACCACTACAGCACCTTTGTTTATATATTCAAGAGGAAGATTCCCAGCACTCGGGAGGCTGAGGCAGGCGGAGTGCTGTGAGTTCCAGGCCGGCTTGGGCTACAAGGCGAGTGCAAGGTTGGCCTGAGCTACACAGTGCGACCCTGCCTGGGAGTTTGGCTCAGTGGCTTAAGCGCCTGCCCTGGCAGGTGTGAGGTTGTGAGTTCAATCACCCGTGCCCCGCCTCCCCCCAAAAAAAGAGGAAGATGTCAATTTCAGCCCTGCTGCCTAGCAACTTGTCTGCCTGGCTTGCTGGGGTCCCTTGACTCCAAGGAGAAGGAGCACTGGCCGGGTCAGGAAGGTCTGCTCCATCCGCCACCTGCA
>RJWM01033700.1:0-20427 GCA_004363535.1 Dasyprocta punctata
TTGAAACCTCCACAAATTATGAACTAAATAAACCTTTCCTTCCTTCATTTGGAGTGTTGGATATTTTGTCTCAACCGTGAGAGAAAAGTAACCAAGACAGCAAGTGACAGAGTGGGCCCTCTCCAGTCCCCGGACGTTAGCACTCCTTTTTCACAGGATGTATTTAGCCACACACTTGCCTCTTACTCCACAGTGTTGAGAGCTCTTGTGTGGCCCCAAAGACAGAGAAGTACCACCATGGGAAGGCCCCAGTGCAGAGGCCCACCTGGAGGACTCTTCTTGAATAAAGAGCGGTTATCTCCATTTTGGCTAAACCTGGCCCTATGTCCACGCACTGATATGTACAGCGCTGGCCAGGCCATTTCTTTATCCCTTCAATAGGCTCTAAGCAATGTAAATGAGGCTGGCTGAGGTGCTGATGTGTAAACTCTGAAGCTAGAAGACAGTCGCTGTTTCCCCGCCACAGTGTCTCCCTAAATGTTTGGGCCCAGTGGCATGCGGGGCCACAGCTCCAGAGCTGTCAAGTGGGTTCAAACCTTGAGAAAAGAAGCTATGACTTCCCAGGGCAGATAAAGTTTGCACATCGGAGCTGAAGCACCAACCCCAAAACATTAGCTATTACCTCAGCTGTGTTATGCAGATTGGTCTTTCTGCATGGCCTTCTCTCTGCGTAGTGCAGAGGGGCTTTCAGGCCTCCTGTCTAGCCCAGCTCACAGCACACACGTATTTCCTGCATTCTCACAGTCACTCATCCTCTAACCACTCCCTTCTTCACAAATTTAAAAAACCCAGGTTCAGCCCTGGGTTGAGGCCTTTGTTCTGATGAACCTTCATCCTGGCCTAATTTAGGGTCCCTTGGATCCCCATAACTACAAATATGTCTTGGTGGTTTTATTCTCACTGTGGGTTGCACTGGAAGTGGTAGATTGGAATTTATTGGAATTCCAATAAGGTTTCCTTGGGATTACAAATATGAACTTCCCGGATCGTGATGAGGTCCGGGAAGGGTTCTCTATATTTGAGGTCCTCCACATCCCAAGGCATTTGTTAACTTAGGATCAGGAGCTGAAGAGTATTTTTTGCATTCATCACGATCCTTCTTCTGGGGTCTGGGATGACAGAAGCATTCTAGAGGCTCAGGTCTAGGGAGAAGGAGAAAGCACATGAGAGGAGCTGAAAGGCCGTGTGGAGTGCTCTACGCCTTCCCTCTCTTGGGAAGGGGTGACCTACCCTCCTCCTATTTTCCAAGCACTTTTCCAGCTCCTTTGAGCTCCCCAGGAACTGTCCAGCCCGCAATGTGCTGAACCGCAAGGGCAGCCATCTCACCAGCTTACCCAGCTGGAGAAGGGCCAGTGGTTAGTTAGCTGTGCACCTCTGCATGGAGCAGAGAGGTGGTCAGGACGGGCTGGGGGCGGAAAGGGCCTTTCCACTGCCAACACTTTCCTGTAAGCCTTTCCGCTCTTGATGTTCACGATTGGTTAATTTAAAATAAGCTCAACAGCTTCAGGGGGCCCACAGCAGGGTAGAAACATCTCTTCAAGGAAAAGACATTCCAAGTTGCATACTAAGGGAATGGATTATTGTTCAAGAACCTTCTGTTATTGGTGGAAACTTAGAGGCCCTAAAATAACAGGGACCAACTCATGGTCATGATGCTGGCTATGAATAGGGCCTAGGGTCAGACCTTATCCCTGCAGTAGCCACTTCTCCACAGGCAGTATATTCATGGGTTTGGGTAAAAGCATTTTTACTTCCCTCAACCAGTGGCCAGTATCTCTCTGTGTCATTGTCTCATTTTAATAGTGTAACTGCGTGTTTGGCAAATGCCAGTGCCTGTCTGAAGTGCTCCACGTGTATTACCTAGCTCCCAGCAGGAATTATCCAGATGGGGAAATGGGAACACCTAGAGGTTAAGGAATGTCCCCCTCAGCAGCTCAGTGGGAGAGCTGGGACTTGCTGTGATGTGATAGGTCACTCTTGACCTCTGCAGCATATGGCCTATACAGAAACCTTTGTTCCAAGGCCAGGGACACATTTGAGCTTTTGTGTTTGCAGAGACGATGATGGGAAGGAGCTTTGTGAGGATAAAGGTGATAAAGTTCTCAGGACCTACCTGGAAAATTTAGCTTTCGATCTCCTCAGTCAGAGCCTTGAAATACAGATAATATCCCACCACAAATGGGACAGACACACAGCTCGAGACTACAAGGTCTTGAGTCAGTGTCTCTCAGTTGCTGGGCTCTAGTGCCCCTTATCCCAGATGTTCTCCAGTCCCCCGTACATATTTTCCTAGGAGACTATGCCCCAGAAGCTAAACCATGAAGAGTGTTGAACTTTGTCTATGCCACGTTCCCCTGATACACACACACATACCTACTAGGTTAGTCAGCTTCCCATCCAGCACCAGAGCACATGAGATAAGCAATTTATGCAAAGAGGAAAGGCTCACGCTGGCTCACGCTTTCAGAGGTTCCAGTCTAGGGTGGGGAGGCCCAGCGGTTCTTTGGGCTGTGGCAAAGCAGAAGCACAATGCAAGGAGCGCATGGTGGAACAAAGGTGCTCACCTCATGGTACCCAGGAAGTGAAAAGAGAAAGGGAAAGGAACTGGCATCCCAATACCATCCCTGGGACCGTGCCCCCACTGAGCCCCATCTCCCAGGAGGGCCACAGGCTGGGAATCAAACCTTCGCACATGGGCCAGATCCAAACTATAGCACCTATGATGAAGTTTAATTTATAAACCAGCACAATATGAGATTAAAAGCAATAAATAAAATAGGAAAATACTAACAGAATATGTTATGCAAGCATACTGTCTCTCTCAAAATACCTTCTTGTTTATTTCTGTAATTTTCTGGTTAATATTTTGGGCAACAGTGGATCATGAGTAATTGAAACTGTGAAAAGCAAAACCACAGATAAAGAGACATTATGATAGTCAGGCATGGTGGTACGTGCCTTTAAGTCTAGCACTCTGAGAGCCTGCAGCAAAAGAATTGCAAGTTTGAGCTCAACCTGGACAACTTAATGACTTGGCAAGACCTCATCTCAAAATAGCAAATAAAAAGGCAGGGGCTGTAGTCTGCTGCAAAGGCCCTGGGTTCAATTCCCAGTATAGCAAGAAAAGGGAGGGTGCTACCGTCCTGGCTGCTCTCTCCCAGGCAATGCCTCCACTGCGGCCGGGAAGCTCCTGAGGAAGCGAGAGAGGCTCCTGTCTCTTTCCAGAGGGACGCCAGTCACCGCTGCAGCTGAGTGATGGCCACATAGGATTCATTTACTATGCTCTCTGCTTTTCTGCATCTTTCTTTTTTTTCATAATAAATCTTTTTTTTTTTTCCAGTGCTGGAGTCCAGGACCTCACACAAGCTGAATAATCACTCTACCACTGAGCGATGTCACCAGCCTTAGAAACACTTCTTAAAAATATACACAATAGAGCCCACTTCCTCAGGAAAGTACCGGGGAGTAGAAGGTCTGCACTGAGGAAACCGACCAGGCAGTGTAGATAGGATGCTTTCTGCGCCAAGACAGGAAATACTCTCTTCACAAATGCACGGGTAACCAGTCGATGCTTTCTGCAGAGCATTGGGTCAGGGGTCAAGAAGAGTCCCTCAGAATCACACATGGACCAACTTAATATCTCTGTGCCTCCTTTTCTGCATCTAGGAAGCAGGGCTGAGATGGGGGGACTACAGGCTTTAAGACGTGGCAGTAGGTCACCCCTGCAGTGCAAATGTGGTTTCCTGGAATGCAGCCTGCCCTGTTCTTTTCTGTATGGTCTGCTTTCTCACTACAATGAAAACTAAGTAGCTGTTACAGAGGTCACACAGGCTGCAAAGCCAAAAATTATTTATTCAAGACCCTCACAGAAGATCTCCTGGTCTGATCCAGAGCATCGCTGTACCTACATCTGCCCACAGACTGAGGGCTTGCCAATCAGTTGCATCTGGTTCCAAGCTTATTTGTGCCAGGTATATTTGTTATTGTAAATACGTAATTTAATTGCATGATGAATAGATCAATAAAATAAAAATGTGAAAAATGTGTTATTTATATGAAAATTAGGCTCCATGCCTTGAAAAAACTCAATAAACACAAATCACTAAAAACAATTGTCATTAACTTGAGTATGGGCTAGAGAGTCGTGAAATGTGGAGTTGGTGGCATTGCACCAAGGTAGAATAATTTTGTGTCCAGAGAGTTTTGTAAACATTTTTAAGGCACACACTAGGGAAACAGAAACCAGAAGCTGTCAAAGATGTCCCAGAGGTGTAGCTCGTGTGTGAAGGATGGTGCAGAACCTAAGCATAGCCCACACTAAAGCATGAGTCTTAGTCCTGCGTTAAAATAGTGGGTGCGTATGTGTTTGGAAAGTAAAAATCCAAAGTTTAAGGCCTACAGACATGCATGAGGCTTTTGAAACATGTTTTATGGAACTCTCCTTAGGGCAAATTTTTCAACATGGACCACCTAGTAATGCCAGGTAGGAAGATTTCATCCTGTAACAGGAAACATCCAAAAACTACTATCAAGGGGAGACTTCTTTCGTATCATTTTGTTCTTTGCTGTGCTCCCAGTGCTGGCCCTCCTAGTGTGGCAGCATCTGCCCCTGAGGAGGCAGAGTGGAGAGGGAAGGCAGGAGGCAGCTTTGGCATTAGTGTCCCTGGGTCCTTGGGGACCTGGGACAGCGATGGCAGGTGTGGCGGGGGCTGGGCAGCCAGAGGACAGTCACACTGAGCGGACAGTGAATTAATGGAGCAATAGGTAAATACATCGGGATCCCAGGGACCTGTCTGCTGCCGTCTGAGGAGGGATTTAGAGATATGAGAATGGGGAAGGCTAGAAAGAACCTACGGGATTGAAATGGAGCTAGAAGCAGTAAAGAAACTCAGCTATTTTGATTATATACACACAGACAGACATAGAAATGACATACATGTGCGAGTTCATACTGAGGTATGTGTATGACCCTGAGAGAGTGCGGAAGCAATGACATCCCTCCATGCAGGATTAGTACCTCTGATGTGCAGTCTTTGGGGGACAGCCCACGAAATACAATGTGCCCATGGTGATACACATAAATAAATGCAAGCGTGAGGCATGACCAAGCAAGGGGCAAGGTCTTCCTTACAAGAGG
Organism: Dasyprocta punctata; assembly: GCA_004363535.1. Lineage (NCBI taxonomy): Eukaryota > Metazoa > Chordata > Mammalia > Rodentia > Dasyproctidae > Dasyprocta > Dasyprocta punctata. The sequence goes on from RJWM01033700.1 coordinate 5,138, forward strand.
ATGCATCTAACAAAAGAGGGAGTTAGCAATCACCATTTGGCAACCACCAAATGGCACTTGGTGCAGGGAGGAGCCAGAAGTGACCCTGAGGTTGGTGGGTGAAGCCTGCAGAGGAGTGAGATACAGGCGCCATGCTAGGCTGTCTCCAGTGCTTCTGATTCCACGCAAAGAGGGGGTGACTTCACTGCGGAGCGCCCCCGCCTGCCCACGTGATGAAGGTGGGGCAGCAGGACACATTGTGCCCCTTGCTGCCAGACACCAAGCAGATGCTCCCGAAGAGCTCAGCTGGTTTCTGCAGCTCCCGCAGAGACGTTACCACCAGAGCGCAGGCCTGAGTCAGACTGGGGGCACCAGTCCACGAGGAACCTGTGCTCTTCCGGCTCCCCCAGCCAAGGAGACAGGCAGAGGCGAGAAACTCCTCCACCAGGAAGGAAACCGGAAGCAGGACCACAAACCATCGTGTGTGACCTGGAATTAGATCCTGGACCACAAAAGAGAGACACGTTTATGAGTTAGTTGGTGAAGTCTGAATAAGACCTATGGATTTAGATGGGAGATTTGAGGAATAATTTTAACGTAGGAGACTGTCTTTACGCTGGGAGAGCTACACACTGGAATCTGTGAGGGACGCAGAGAGATTATTGCGGCAAAATGCTAACAATTGGGGAGTCTGATTGTAGAGTATGAAGATTTTTGTATCAGTCTTAGTGTTTTGGGGAAGTCTGAAACGTTCAAAATAAAAAAATATTACTTATTTATTGGAAAATTAGAATAAATAAAAAAGATTTACTGGCTGATGAAAACTAAAAATTCCAATCATGCAGACTTCAGGCATGGTTTGATCAAGGCTCCAGCTAATGTCTTATCCATAGGCTCAATTCTGCTGTGCTTTGTAGGTTTTTTCCTCAGGTTTACACTTTCTTGAGCTCAAGGTAGCTCCCAGCAGCAGTTTCTGTAGGCCCCCAAACTTTAGCAGAAGGCGTAAAATACATTGATTGGATTAATGCAGTCTGGGCCCATCCTAATGCTGGATGTGTAGAAATCCTCCCCAACCAGAGATTTGTGACAGCATAGTGAAAAGCAGCCCCCAGAGGAAAACATGCCGTCCTGTAGAAGAGGGAATTAGCATAGCTTCTGCAACAACAAAAATCCAGCACGCAGCTGTGAAAAGAGTAGATGCCCAAGAAGGGGGATTTAGTGCAGGCGCACAGAGGCAGTGAGAAAGCAGCTTCACCTAAAGGATTAGAACTACTTCCAGGAAAATATGTTATTCAGAAGAGTGAGAAGATAAGTCACAAACTAGGAAAAGTATCTGCAGAAGACATAGCGAATGAAAGACTGAGACCCAAAGTACACTAAAATAACTCAGAGTCCCACAATCAAATGAACACTTTGAATTTAAGGATGGGCAAAATATCTGAACAGACATCTCCTGAAGGAGATAAGCAGGCAGAAAATGAGCTGATGGAAAGATGCTCTATGTCATGTCCTTAAAGAGTCACGAATGCAAACAATGAGATGCCACTGCCACCAACCGGGATGGCCGCACCTTGGTGCTTACTCACAAAGCTTAGCGTGCTCTCACCACGCTCCTTGGGATTTACCCAGAGGAGCTGAAAACTCTGTCCGCACAAACACCTGCGCACCAATGTCTATGACGGTATTCAAAACTGCCCAAACTGGGAGGCCTTCAATACGTCTTCCAGCAGGACACACCCAGACTTGGAAGATTACTCAGCACTAAAAAGAAACAAGCTGTCAAGCCACGAAAAACCACCGACAAAATTCAAACGTATGTTCCAAAGTGAAAGAAGCCGATCTGAAAAGCCTACCTGTGTGTGGTTCCAATTCTGTGACATCCTGTGAAAGATAAAGCTATGGAGACAGTGAAAAGGTCCACAGCTGACGGGGGTGGAGGAGAGGAAGGCAAGAACAGCAGAGTGCAGACAATTTCTAGGGCAGTGAGACTATCCCACGGGTTACCATAGCAATGGATACATGTCACTGCACATTTGTCAAACACCTGAATAATACAAAACCGCAGTGAAACTTAATATAAACCGTGGACTTTGGGGGTAACGATGTGTTGGTGTGGTTTCACCAGTCGTAACAAATGTAGCACTCTGGTGTGGGCGGGGACGCGGTGTACTTGCGGGGAACACGGAATTTTCTACTTGCTGTTCAATTTTCTTGCAACTCTAAAATTGCTCCAATATATGTATTATACTTATGTGTATATATATCTTGTATATATGTAGGTATATATATTGTAAATCTTTCTATCTATATATTGTATATATTGTATATATGGTATATATAGTATATATTGTACATACATTGTATATATGTATGTATAAGTGAATAATACGAATTGTATATAACAAACATACATATTATGTATAACATACAATTAACATATATAACATATATCAAAAACCAGTTGGAAAGGTGGTGAATGATATACCTTATACTTAAAGATGGCAAGCCAGGCAGATTTAGAGGTAAATCCTACTAACACTTTGAGGAAGACACAATCCCTGAGTGATATAAATTTTCCCTTAATTTAACCAACATGCATTTTCCCGTCACTTTTTGCAATCCTAACACGCAAATGTCTTAAATATTAGCATCAGGAATTCACTACTGAATTTAAAAAATGTATCATGACCAATAGAATTTTTCTCAGAAGTGCAAGATTGGTGTAAAGAAAGTTCCACAAAGAGATGGAAGACGGAAGAGACTTGATCATGTGGAGTGACGCGTTCATTTGGGAAAACTCGACTGCACGAAGGAGTCATTTCTTCCTAAATCAACCTCTAAGGCTGTGAAGGTAATTCCAAGCAAAACACTGAAGAGTTTTTTAGGAAAACATGTCAAGATTATTCTTCTGAAGTTCAATTAGAAAATTTATGAGAATAAGAAAGTAGATTTTGTAAAAGAATAATAATCAGGAAATACATAAAGTGCCATATATCAGCTGGGTTTGATTAGTGCATACTGTGTGCATGTGTTGAAATATCACACTAAACACCATCAACTTGTATAATTAATAAAGTGAACCTAAAATAGTGCAAAATATTTATTGGGCTGGGGGTGTAGATCGGGGCAAAATGCTTGCTTGGCATGATCAAGGCCCTTTGTATATACAACATTCAATCCCCAGCACCACCAAAAAATAGTTAATTAAATTTCATATGTATTTTAAAACCTGTATTTAAATAAGTAACTAAAATACTGAGGTATTGTTGCAAGAATAGTCAGACCATTCAATGAGATAGAATAAAGTACAGAAGTAAAGCTAAATATTGAAATTTTCACTCATCCAACAAATATTTTTGTCAGCACTCTTAGAATATATGCAATGAGTAAGAACAGCAAACTGAGTAAGGACAAATAAAATGTAGGAACGCAGGAGTAAGCCAAATAGGGCTGGGCGTGGTGGCACAAACCTGCAATCCCAGCACTGGGGAGGCTGAGGCAAAAGGGTCACCATAAGCTAGAGGACATCCTGGACTCCAGGCAGCCTGGACTGCATAGTGAGACCTCAAAAAAATAAAACAAACAAACCAACAAAAACAGAGCCAGTAAAATGGATATTGTCCTGATCATCTTGAATTTATAAATAAACAAAACACAAAGGAATAAACAAAATGAGTAACACCCTTGAACTCTTGGAACTTCTGCTCAAGTAGGGGAGACAAACGATGACTGAACAAACAGGCGACGTCACAGTTCAGCAGATGGGGCTGAGTGCTTCTCAGGCCTGAGCAGCAGCAGGACCCAAAAGGGTCAGAACCTGGTAGCATTTCAAAGGTGGAGCCAGCAGCATTCGCGCATTTGTGCTGACACAGAGGAATCCAGAACGATGTCCAGGGCTGAGGTTTACCCCGAGGGTGGAGCTCCCATCTACTGAGCCAGGACTGGGAGGACAGGTAGCTTCAGGCCCAGAAGGCTGACTCTGGTCCACCAGACCTTCAAGACAGCGTGTCCATCGAGCAGTTGCATATAGAGGTCCAGAATTAGTGGAGGCACTGATCTGGAGATATTAACTTGTGTCTCCGCACATAAGTAGTATTTCAGTCCAGAGACTGGATGCGGCCCTGAAAAATTATAGACAGAGATGTTTCTGAGGGAGGCCGCAGCCACGGACCCCTAGAGAGCAAGGTGTCAGGCAGAGGAGGGGTGAGGAGCGAGGGAGCCTGGGAGGGTGGCCCCACAGTGGGAGGAAATCAGGGAGGGCTGGGGTCCTGGCAGCAGGGGACTGAGGGAAGTGTCCCACAGGGCAGGACTGGTCGGCTCTGTGGAGCGCTCTGGGAAGCCTGGCACCAGCCTTCAGATTTTGCGTGGTGTTTATGGGCCTCATGCCGGCACGCTCAGAACCGCAGCCAGGGCAGCACAGCGGTGCTGGGAAGAGAGGGCCCAGGGACGCAAAGACATAACAGGGAGCTCTGAATAGATACAGTGAAAGTGTATTCACTGCCTACTAACGCTGGCTACTGAGTGTCCCATTATTTCTTCTGTTTTTTTTTTTTTGTTTTTTTTTTTTGCGGCACCGGGGATTGAACCCACAACCTCACGCCTGCCAGAGCAGGTGCTTAAGCCGCTGAGCCAAACTCCCGGCCCTAGTTTTTTGAGGCAGGGTCGCACTATGTAGCTCAGGCCGGCTTTGCGCTCGCGTTGTAGCCCAAGCCGGCCTCGAACTCACAACGCTTCTCCTACCTCAGCCTCCCGAGTGCTGTATTTCTTCTGTTTTTCTACTTGTTTAATATGTTGCAAAATAAAAAGAAGGAAAGTCATTCACAAGGAAATATTTTAAATGTATGCACATAAAATATGTTTAGAATGAGTCCCGAGAAACATAAATAGTTGTCACTGGCAGGTCTCCACGCATTAAGGATTTCCTGGGCATTTTGCCTCTGTTAAAAACATTAGCAGTGAGGGCTGGGGGTGTAGCCCAGTGGCAGAGAGCTTGTCTAGCATGTGGGAGGCCTGGGTTCTATTCCCACCACCACACACACACGCACACTTTGTATTTTATAACTGCCTTGGTAGAAAGGCAAACACCATCCAGGCTGGAGCTATCCATGTATGTGCTGATTATTAACAAAAGTAAAATTAAAATATTTTCAGGGGGGTCCTGAAAGTGGTGTGGCCACAGGTGCTGTGACACAGCCTCAGTGGGCACATCACCTGGGGAACTGGAAGGCCAGGGGGAGGGGATTTCTTTTTTATTCTGTACCTGTTGTTTTAAGTTTCCAAAGTCACATCCGTGAATCCTTTTGTAGCGAGGAGATGAACTCTACAAAGAAATGAATAAAAAAGATCATTAACCTGAGAGAAGACTGGGCAAGTATAGAAAGAATCGGTTTGCAGCTGAGTAAATACAAATGACCAAAGATGCTGAACTTTACAAGAGAGAGGGAAATGCAAATCATGCACTAGAGAGTTTTTAACTGGTAGAAAGGAATGGTCCTGCTTCCTGGGAGTGCAGATGTAGGCCTAGGGAAACAGGTCTCTCACAATGGGGAGGGAGTGACCATCAGCTTGGTCTTTCAGGAGAGTAACTTACCAGTGTTGATCCATGCATAGGATACCTGTGACCTGGCACTTTCATTCCAAGATATCTAACATACATCTACACACACACACACACACACAGATTCATATACCACATATGCATTGTAGCACTGTTTGAATGGAAAAGTACAAATAACCTAAGAATCCATAAGTAGGGGAATTGATAAATTATGATGTATATAGCCTGTAAAAATGCTAATTACTAAAACAAATGAGATAGATCAACACACAGCACACAGAAATTCTGCCACACTCCCGGTGGAGGAGGCCATCTGTGCGATCCCTTCCAGCCGCCAGGCCTGGGACCTGCCAGCTAGGAGCAGAGGCTGCGATGTCCCAGTTTCCATCCACCCTGCCACTGCCCAGTGGGCCTCAGTGCCCTCCACTCTAAGATGGAGTTCACAGTAGCTGTCTCCAAGGCAGGGATGGGATCAAACTGGCTTACGTTTTTAGAGAGAGTTTGGGAGGCAGGGATGTCCTGGCTAAAGTTGGAGATAGCTGTCCATCTGCAGAATCAGCCCGTCCTGTGCAGGTGGGTGAGGAGGAGCCAGGCTGTGGACCCTCAGGCAGGCTACAGGCAGACAGCGGGAACGCGTCTGCCTCTGCTGTGGACCCTGGGGGCTGGGCCCACCGCCCTGTAGCTTCTTCTTCTCTCAGCAGGCTGGGGGAGGCAGCATAAAAGCGGCACAGTTTGGGAGTCTGGAGTGTCCCCCAAAGACCTCTGTGTTGAAGGCTTGGTCCTCAGTCTGTGGTGCTACTGGGAGGGCACAGAACCTTTAAAGGATGGGCTTAGTGAAATCAAGTGAGCTCTCTCTCTCTCTCTCTCTCTCTCTCTCTCTCTCTCTCTCTCTTTCTCTCTCTCTCTCAGCTGCTCCAAGGCGGAGTAGTATGCAGTGGAACAACAGTTCATGGCCATAGAAGATGCAAAAGCAACAAGAGCAGAAAGGGAAGAACAAGAGAGCGAGCCTCTTTCCCCACTTTATATTGTGGTCAGGCTACAGGCCCCAGGTCAGGTGTAGCACTCGCACCCATAATCCCTGCATTAGACCATGATTCAACCACAAACTTTAGCAGCCCACCGCCACGACTGCAGGAGGCTTTGGGGGGACATCCAGACACAAACCATAACGGCAACATACAGTCAATGGACAGAGACAGAAACCTCTTTGGATAGAAAAGTCTCACACTAGAGTCATCAGACCCTGTCTCAGCCTCCTCTCAAGGCAGCTTGGACTGTGGGGCCAGGATCTTGGGGACCCTCTGTTGGGGCACCTCACCTTGCAGGCTAAGGTCACCAGTTCTGGGTACTGAATCTCACGGGCAGAGGAAGGAGTCTCATCACCCAGGAAGCTGACGTCCTAAACCCACACTGGTTTTCCACCCTGCACACTGCTGTCAGACTCAGCTGCCCACCTTTGGCCTCCTTGGAACTCCAGCCTTGTGCTGCCTTCACGGTCAAGTCAAAGCCCTGGGGCAGACCCAGGCTTCCTGTGTCAGAGAGAAACGGGAAGCTAAATGCTGGAAAAACGAGTGCAGGGCTTTATGCAAAATGAAGACAAACCCTTTTACCAAATGGCGAGCTCACACCAGAGCCGGAGAGCCTGACTGACACGACGGGCCGGTCTGGATCACACCGGGTGTCTGCCCCAGATTCCCCTGCCCCCCATTTGGCCACAGGTCCCCCACTGTCATCTCAGTGCTCACCTGACCACATCTGCAGCTCGCGCCCCTCTCCCTGCTCTTTCTTCCCTTGCCTGGGGACCACAGGCTCAGCCCAGGGCAGCCGCTCGTCCTCCTCATCCTCACCATGAGCCCGCGGGGGAACCCCGCCTCCCCAGGTTTGGTCCCGGGTGGCAGGCGCTTCTCCCAGAGATCCTCACTGGTTCCCTTTACTGGGGAAAAAACTGGGGCTCTCGGGGGATAGTGGGTCCGGTATGCACCCCCAGACATGTCTTAGTCTACCCCAGTACCTGTGGCCGTACCTGATTTTGAAACAAATCTCTGCAGATATGATTAAAATGAGGATCTGGAGAAGCGATCATCCTGAATTTGGGATGGACCCTAAAATGACGAGTGTCCTTCTAAGACCAGGACAGAGGGAGATTCAAGACCCGGACACAGAGGAGAGACAGAGAGGAGGTGACCGGTGATGACACATGCAGAGCTTGTGATGGGGCCCAAGCCAAGAACCCCAGGAGAGGGAGGAGGTGATGTCCCTCCCAGGGTCCAGAAGGGGACTGCCCAGCCGGCCCTTGATTCCAGACTCCAATCTCCAGACCCGTGAGGGAATCAGATGCTTTCATGTCAAGCCTCTTGGTCTGCGGGCCTTGATGGCAGCCCCAGGATGCTATCGTGAAGGGGTTCTCTTGTCTCCTCAGGGTACTCAGCCAGGCAGTGGGAGGGGACGTGGTCTTCCCCAGGCTGCGCTGATGACATAGACTGGCACCAGACGGTGCAGAGATGCTGTCTGTGACCAAAGGGCTCCTTTGAGCCCTTCCCCCAGTTAGGCCTCAGTCCAGGACTGAGACCTGAAGAAAAGAGGAATCTGTCACATGGAAGCCCCCAGGACTTTGCACGGTTGCCTGGCCTGTATGAAGCTGACCAGGGATGTCATCTATTTCTGCTTAACTCTGATAATTTGTAAGATTACCCAGGTAGGGTTGGCTTCTGAGTAAAAAGATGTGGGTGTGTGAAGGTCTTGTTTCCACTGCTACTAAATTTTTTATTAAAGCAATCCATGTACAGCCCTCACAGTGCCCCTGCCCGCTCCACCCTGTCAGTTCTCCCTGAACGACCAGTTTCTGCCTCTGTCTCCCCAGTGGGTCCCTGAGCTGGGTCTTCTTTCCCCCGCCCGCATCCCCTTCCCGTGTCTCAGCCCTGCCCTCCTCCCAGGACGCTAAGTGGGCTGCACGCTGAGGTCCACAGCCACAGTCCCGGGGCTCTGTGGCTTCAGGTGGCCTTGCCCGGGGTCCCCACAAGGCTGTGCTGGGGGAGCACAGTGGGGTGACTGCAGACTGCCCTGGCACCTCCTGCCAGACCTGGGTCCAGATGACGTTGCTTGGCCACAGCTCCTTTGGGGGTGGGGCATCTCCCCAGCCACAGCTCTCCCTAAGGTTTCTGCTGAAGCTGGTTCTTGGGGGCACCCTGGCCTGGCCTCCGGCACCCCCACAGCTCCAAGAGAGTCCCTCTGCAGTCAGCCCTGGCTGAAAGGCTCCCCTGTCTCTAGACTTGGTCTGAGTCGAGGCCCCTCCTGTTCCCACCGTGACCTTATGCAGTGGAGACTTTCACACCTGCAGGAGACATCGAAAGGCAGCTGTTGAAGAGGTTAACAGGACTCCTACCTGCTGTCAACTGGTGCAGTGGAAAAAAACCAGACATGCATTTGAATCTGTGTGACTTTGGGCAGGTCACTTCCCCGCCCAGAGTCTGTTTTTCCTTCATAAACTGAGGATCAAGAAGCCGCTTCTCAGGGTGGCGTAAAGGTGAGAAGGATTAGCACCAGGCATGCGCAGATGCGGGGGGCAGAACGAGGCTCAGAGCATCTTGCTGAGTCTCCTTGACTCCCACAGGCAAGGCCAGGCCCTGCTGTCCTGGTTCTACAGAGAGGACGGGTCCCAGAGCACGCGCACCCAGCGGTGAGGGCCTGTGGGACTAGCCTGCCGGTCTGTCACCCGGGTTGGGGGCATCTGGGGTGCCCCCAAGGCTTCTTCTAGTGTCTTTAAAAATCCTCTTCATATTAACAGGTAAAATGACACAAATTGACTTTTAAAACACTCCTGCAGAAAAAGAAAAAAGAGAAAGGAAGCGTTGGTGGGAAGAGGAATGTGTTCAGCAGACGGTTGGTGAGCGTTAGTGCTAGTGCTGGCTCCCTGGGCTCCGTGCCGTTGGCTGTATTATTAATTTTCCATTATAAAACATTAATGTGCTTTTGGACCATCGTCCATGACTGATGGAAACATGCGTGAGAAAACAGCGGGGAAAGCCAGGCGCACAACCTCGTGAGTCCTGGCCGTGTGTGCACACGTGTGGCCCACGTCCGCCCACACAGATGTGCAGAGACCCTGGGTGAATGGGTGGCTGATTTAACAATGCTTATCCCGAGGTGACAGGCGGATTACTTTTGCTTCTTTCTTTCACTTCTCTGTGTATTCCGAGGTTTCTGTGTTCTGAGGTCTGGATGTTTTGAGTATGGTTTCTCAGGGCACCAGGAAAACAGCTGACATCGAGGTGGCTGGTGCACAGCTTTGCTTGCTTGTGCAGCGGTGCACGGTCTTTGCAGCAGATGCGGACAGCTGCTAAACTGAGCAGCGGGGGCAGACACTCCCGGGAGCTTTGAGCCAGAAGGGACAACGCAGCTGAGATCCCTGTACATGCGTGGTTGAGCCTGGACCGGGTGGACTGTGTTTGGGGAGAAAGCCGTGTACATGCCCCTAGAAGTGGGGGGCAGCCACAGAGGAAGACTGTGTGCCAGAACTCCCTGGGTGCCCCCAACAGTGGGTGCCAGTCCCAGGGCACTCAGTCATCATGTGTGCCACTGTGCCAGCCTGCCTGACTGCCTTGGCCCTGCCTCAAGAGCAGGATGCCAGGGAGGTGAGCCAGGTGTCAGAGTCCCAGCCTGTGGCTGGAGCACGGTGGCAGAGAGGCACGTCGTCCCCCTTCTTGGTACTGAGATCTGGTTTCACTGTCTGACCCCAGCAGGCAGGGCACGGGGCAGAGGAGGTTGGCAGGTGGAGCCAGCCAGGCCTAACCAGCGTGGCATGGCCCTTCCCCGGCTCGGCACAGACAGTGTCTGCTCCCACTCTGAGGACCTGTGTGTGCAAGCGCACCCCATGCCCTGGAAAGATAGGGGCAGCCAGGTCCATGTCCTGGACCAGGGGACAGAGACTAAGGGTCCTTCATACCGAGTTCATATCTCCAGAGCTTCTCTACTGATCTCTGGGTGGACCCAGCACCCCACACTTATTTCTGCCACTCTGAACTACCCACTTGCTTCCAGCCCCATGCATGCTGGGGTCTTGATGGACTCCCTGAGGAACAGGGCAGAGTCATAGCCACGCTGCAGAAATGTTTGCTGACCCAGACCCCCACTCCTTTGACTGGTTTCCTTAGGTGCGAAGAACTGCACAATTATGCACAGCGTCCCAGCCTGAGTCTGTCCTCCCTCTGAGGTCTGGGTAAATGATGGAAGGAGTGAATGGTGAAGGAGGGAGACGGGAGAGAGAGAAGAGGGAGGGAGGGAGAATCGGTCAGGGTCTCCTGCGATGGCAGGGGGACAGGCAGGAGACTGGGCTGCAGCTGGACTGCCGGGCAGAGCCCCAGGCAGCAGCCAGCAGCGATCCTGAGAAGTGGGCTTCAGGCTGAGGCCACGCTCAGAGGCAGAGATGTGCTAGATAGGAAGACGGAGGTGGGCGCTGTGGCAGGGCGGCGCAGGGTCCAGTTCTGCCTCTACCCCTGTGGGCCAAGGAGGCGTCTGTAAATGACTTAGCTCCTGCAGGCCACAGAGTCTTCAAAGGGGAGTGAGGGTTAGACCTCACAACGCAAACGAGCCTCGAGTGGACCTGCGGAGTGAAGGAAGCCAGCCGAGGAGGCACAGCCGGGGTCTTACCAGCGTGCACCCGGCCCAGCCCCGGCGCTGCCGGGAGGAAAAGAGATGCGGACCAAGCCCAAGAGACAGTGGGTCAGTAGTGCCAAGGCCTGGGGTAGAGAGGGGACAGATGGAAGGGGCTGTAACAGGCCATGGGAAACTCTGAAAGTGAGGTGTGTGTTTCTTACCTCCAGTGTGTGACCAGTGGTGGTTCCCTGAGTGGCTGCAGGCTAAAACTTAAATGACATACTTCAAATCTGTGCAATTCTTTCCATGTCAATTACACCCTCACTGGAGCAGTTAAGAAAGAAAGAAAGAAAGAAAGAAAGAAAGAAAGAAAGAAAGAAAGAAAGAAACTCCCCCAACTTCAAAATTAAAACAAACAAACAAACAAACTCGCTACCTCCTTGAGGAGCACGTGACAAGTAAGGTGACCACAGTGTGCGCATCTGTGGCCTTGGGTGTGAGCTCCTCCCTGCCCTCTTGGCCTTGGCACTGTCATCCCTGGTCCTGTGTTGGAAACGCATCTTTGGAGCTCTACAAGGTGCCAGGCCCTGGAGCCAGCAGGGATCGGTCCTGCCCTGCAGGAGTCCGCAGTGTGTGGGCCCGGACCGAGCTCCAAAGCAAGCACACAGCCAGAGAGGCGGGCAGCTGAGGTCAGGGCTGTGACCCCCGGAGGCCCCGTGTGTGGGTTCAGCCTCCTTTGGGAGGGCCTGGCCCATCTGCTGGATCCCACTGGCCACAGGAAGTGGGGCGTGGCTCTGGGCACGCTGTCTGTACCCCTCACTGCCCAGGGGATGATGAGTCTGGGCATCTTGGGTTTTTTCAATTTTTTGCCTGTACAAGCAGATATCGTGGTCAGATTCAGGCTACTGTTTGTCTGGGTTTCCTTTGAGTTATGCCTGATGTGCCGGCCTGACCACCTCCTCCCACTTCACCCCTCAGCCCAGGCGCCAGTGGACTAGGGCAGGCTTTCTGCAGCCAGGACTTTTGGGGTTCGCTCTACTGGCGCCTCCTGCCCTTGCAGCCACTCTGTCCTCCGCAGCCAGCTCCTGATCCTCTGATCTCAGTCAAGGCCCCTCCAGCTTGGAGAAGTGACCCCCGCGCTGGCTCCCCCACACCTGCCGCAGCCCCTTCGTCTGCTCCTCACCACCGCTCCGCCTCTGCGTGCCTTTGTGCCACACTGCCAAGGGCTGTGAGGGCCGCGGGGTTCCACACGCTGCCACCTCGGGCTCTTCCGCAGTCACCTGTGCCCTGGGCACAAGGCCTGTGCTCGAGAAGATTCCCAGGCAGCGTCGTCGGTGACACAAACCCCCAGAGCTCATTTCCTGAACTCCCTACCTTTGTAAAGCTGTTTTTGTTTTAGTTTTTAAAAATGCATTCAGCCCCTGGGAATCTTGCCCTCTTCTAAACTATTATGGAATCCACGGAAATACTGTTGATTTGATCCTTTCCCCACACAAGTGATTTTTTTTAAAAAAAAAATCTTTGAATAAGAAAGTATAGTAAATAGGGAAAAGGGAAGGTGGATGAAAGAACAAACTCAAAGCAGGGCGAACAGTCAGAAAAGCACATGTTATGATGCGGGAAGTGAACTGAGTGAATGAGCTTCTTAGTGGTCAAAGCACAGAGGGAAAATGGTCAGCCTCAAGGTCGACTCTCTATGACAGAAACAAACAGAAATTCAGGCTTTCCTGGATTTAAGATCTGAAGAAAATTTCTTTCTTTATTGGTTCCCAATAACGGCGGTGCTGTGCGATAAGGAGGCCGTAATGGTGAGCACCCCTGCGGGGTGAATTTCTGATTCCCCTTCTTGCACAGCATCCTCAGCATACCTGGTTGGCCTAGCTCCAGGCAGGCTGCCCTGGGCAGTGTTGGGTGGTCTGGAGCAAGGTGTGGAGACCAGCTCAGAGGTGAGGCTGCTGACGGCCGCTGTGGCCAGTAGAGGCAGTGTTGCCCCACACAGGTGAAGAGTTTGGGAGGTGGGGCTTTTTCTGTGGGGATGGGAAGGTTCTACTGTGTTTCTTTAAAACAAACCAACAGACAGAAAAGGTCCTCCCCATTTCCGGTGGCATCTGTCACGTGTCCAGGGGGGGTCCGTCTTGGTCACTGCAGCTGAGGACTGCAGGGTCAGGCCTCCTCAGGCTGACAGTCAAGCAGACCCTACAACTCCATGGCCGCTGTGAGCCCCAGCCCCGGAGAGACTGATCACAGGAATTCCTGCTGCTCAGCTGGTGGGGAGACGCCAGGTCCTTCTCTCAGGAAAGGACGCCAGACAATGGACTCCTGGTCCCTGACCCTGGTGCGGACCCAGGATCCCCTGCCTGGACTAGCTCCCCGCCCCAGGCCCTGCATGCTTCAGGCCTCCTAGGCCGCCACAAGAACCAGTCATTTCCCTCCCTGACTTCTTAGAGCAGGGCAGGGGCCTCCTGAAGGGATTTTCCTGGGAGCTCACAACCGTCTTCTCATACGTCTTGATGATTTGCTTTGGGAATTGGGATGAGGCCGTAAAGATGGGACCCAGATGAATGGAGACCCCTTGCTCCTCAGGGTTTCCTGGTAAATGCTAGCATGTACACACTCCCCCAGCCGGTCCCCGGACCTCTACTTCTAGCCCAAAACACTGGGACCCTTGCCACACCCTCCCAAGAGCTGTCCCTTTGAGGGGGAAACTGAGGCACGTTTGCAGCCCAGACCTCAAGCCAGCTGGTGAGAAGAGGCTTGGCCAGCATGGACACTCATGCTTGTGTTGACCACTGTGGCATGTGCTCCTGTGGACACCATGGGGCCACAGTCATTGGTGTTTGAGCGGGTATTCCAACCCCATGCAGTCACAGCCCTAGCCAGCGTGGCAGCCACCAGCCTACATGGCTGTTTCGTGTGAAACTGAATTCAGTTGAATCGAGAGCCCAGTCCCTCGATGGCACCAGCTCTGTCCAGTGTTCTGGAGCCACATCCAGCCCTCCGTCAGGCTGTGTGCCTGCCGAGGTTCCCCCTGCTGCGGTGGGAAGCTCTGGGCCCCGCTCAGAGCACAGGGCTGGGGGAGGCGGACAGAGGGGCTGTAGGCTTGGTAACGGTGCTGTTGAGGGTCAAGGGTGACAGGCACTCGCAGATCATCCCAGGTCAGGCCCATGGGGCCCTGGCGGGACCTGCAGCTCCCCAGGCTGCCTCTGCCTCTCCCACCCTGAGCCGAGATCACCCCTAAACACATGCTTGCCCCATGCGTCAGAGAGATCAGAGAGCAGCTGCTGGTGGGGTGGGGCCCCTGTGGCCCGAGCCCAGCTGGGCCTCCACTCTTCAGAGGCAACCAGACACCCCAGCCAGGCACCCCATCTGGGACCTTCCCGGCCCGGCCAGAGACCGGCAGCTAATAATGAAAACAGTGGCCCTCCCTGCACTGCCCAGAAGGCATCCCAGCAGCCCCTGCTTCTGTCGAAGTCTGGCTCAGCAGAGCCCTCACTGCCTGCTAGCACCTGCGCGTGTGTGTCTAGAGTGTTTCTGTGCACGTGTGTGTTTGCGTGCAGGTAGAGACACGTGCACTTTCACGTCTGTGTGCCTCTCTGCTAGTGCACATCTCCGTGTTTCTGTGTGTCTGTCTGCCCACAGCCTTGGGCAGTGCCTGCCCATAGCCTTCTGTGTGTCTGTGTGTGCAGGTGCGTGTGCTTGCACACGCAGGGCTGTGTCTGTGCCGTATTCCCCCGGGCTGAGGCTGCAGGGCTGAGGACACCCTCCCTCCCTCCTTACCCAGTGCCTGCTGATGCTATGGGGTGGGCTTGCCACCCGCACCCAGCCTTGAGGGTGAGCTCTGGGCCTGCAAAGACTTCATCTTCATGTGACCACGGCACTCGTGCAGGTCCAGCTGAACCACTTAGTCGGGCAGTTTTCTCACAGTGCCCACTGCACAGCGCCACGTGGGGCTGAGTGTGGAGCTTCCGCAGAAGCCTTCCACACTGAGCTCCTCCTCTGGGCTGGATATGGTGAGCATTTCACTATGTCCTTTCCTCCTCCCTGCTCCCAGAGGTGAAATGGGATCCCGGCCATCAGCAGATGGGTGAGCAACTCGACCCAGCTGCCGCAGTCCTCTCTGTTCCTCTCCCTCCACAGGGTTGCCGCTTGGCTTCCTGGGACT
>RJWM01033701.1:0-20359 GCA_004363535.1 Dasyprocta punctata
TGAGCTGCTGTATTTCCAATGTTTAGCAAAAAGAAACTTGAAGCTCAGGTGTCTGGAATTCTGGCTCAGGTCACACAGCTATGAGATGAGGATATGGGGTCCCTGAGGTTCTCTCTGGTCCCCTCCTGTCCTGTCCCGGCCACCTGTGTCTTCAGAGTAGACCACAGACCACTGAAGGCCTGTGACAGCTAAGAACAAGGCCCATGCTTAGGATGATGACAACCCCAGTGCAGATGATGAGGACCTCGCTGTGGTTTGGAGACAACAAGGTGCTCCTCACTCTCGGTTCCAGAACATTTCTCCGGTCTGGAGCCCTCACATCAGGAGGTTGAGCCCAGCTGACTGCCGCTGGCTGCCAGCCCTGCACAGACAGCACCAACCATTTGTCAGTGTCCCCAGGCGCCTGCTTCTTGTTAAAACCTGGCAGTGAGCCTCATCCTCTGTGAACAGCACCAGCCAGGCAAGGCTAATGAAATCCTACTGCTGCTTCTGCTAATTCCATGGCCCTGCGGGCAGGAGGGGCCCAAGACAGAGCAGGGCGCACCCCAATGCCCAGACAATGATGGGAGGCTCCGTGGGGTGCTTGACATGGGTAAACATTTCAGCCAGATTTCAACACGCAGCAGGACAGGGCTTTCTCCCGGGCCTGAAGAGAGCATTAGAACCAGAATAGACATCCATCTTCCTCTAATTCTGTGTTCCCAGCTGTTCTCTGAGGAGCCTGGACAGTGGATGAGGGCTCCACAGGGCCCTGTGTCAGTGTCAGCAAAGCTGAGCAAGAGGTCTGCTGGGGATGCTGTTGTGATGCCCGTCAGTAAACAGGGAAGCCGGTGAGGCTCCAGTATTTCTCCTGACACTGGAGGCTGAGCAGCCCAACGTCAAGGGCTACTGAGAGCCGCTTTCTGGCCCACACCAACTCCCTGCCATGTCCTCCTGGAGTAAAAGGGGCAGGGGCCTCTCCTGGGCCTCTTTCCAGGGACACTATTCCTACCTCTAGGCCTCCAGCCTGGAGCCAAACACTTCCCAAAGACTCCACCTTCTAATACCTTCACCTTGAGGGGAAGATTTCAACATATAAATTTGGGGGGAGCACAGACATTCATACTAGAGCACACACCCCCAGGTCCAAACAGATCAGTCCTGCTTCTAGCTATGGCTTCCATATAAGATTTATTTGGATAGGGGACTCCCAGCAGAAAGTCTGGGAAACACTTCATTTTCCCAGTGTAGAAACTAAGGCCAGGGTCCCATGGGAAGTCAGAGGGTGACTGATGACAGCCTTCCCTGTCACCCAGTAACACAGGGTCACAAAATAAAAGAGCCACAGCCCACCTCAATGGAGAGGTATGATATTTTATTCGTTGTGGATTTTTTACATGAATTCTGATTTGGCAGATGTTGGTCTTGATTACCAAGGGCGATTTTCTGTTTTCTCTTACATTGTGCCTTTACTCTTCTGCTTTATAGAACCCAATGATATAACAGCCCACACAGTCAGCCCCTACTGTACCCTTATGTCTGCCCTTGGCTGGAGGTTAGTTGATCACCAGTGTCCAAGGATGTGATCAGTCAAGAGAGGTCATGGAATCTCCTCAAACACTGAGAAGGAGAGGGCGCAGGGAGCCTCTGCAGACCTGATGGTATGAAGGTCCCTGAGATTGGGACAGCCCTGCACCCCTCCCATACTCTGCCTTCCCCACCTCTCTACATCCTGCAGAACAGACCAGTAAACATCTGAAAACGAAATCCTGGATCCCTATTGTTACTTTATCATTTCTCCCAGCCCCCTCCCCAATCCAGCACTGAATAAGAAACTCTTTCTCAAGCCATAATCCCTCCGGGAAGGGCACCCTTACTGTGGGTACTGAGTCAGAACCGGGCCAGACATGGTTACCTTTAGTATTGAGTTGTGCATGCCGATTCCAGAAAACCACAGGAAAGAGTTTCTAATACGCATTCATATGGTTTAGAGTTCGGTATAATTTGTATCCCTCAAGCTCCTCCAGTCTTTGCAATTCCTTGTCTAAACAAAAAGGATGTGGAATTTGCGGCTAGCATAGTATGGCTTCCTCGGGTAGCTTTGTGCCCTCCTGACTATTGATTGTGAAATGGCTGAGGCTGGCTTGGATACTTGTGTCCCAAGGGAGTGTGTGACTAAACTAGAGAGGGATTGGAGCCAGGTTACAACACTTCCTCTGCTCCTCCGTGATGCATCAGAACAGGTGCAGAACACCAGATTGAAAAAAAAGACGACCGTGGTTAGCAACACTCTTAGTCACTTGTTTACACAAATTAGTTTAAAGTGCCAGTAGCAGTGGGCTTTGCTGGTGCCTCAGCCTTACAAGGCACCTGCTGCACAAAGCAGTCTCCCACCTGGTATTCTTTGTGTATTTCCAGTCATTCCATCCGGTAGCTCTTCCCTTTTCTGTTTACATGCCACAAGCTTTGCTTGGGTCCCCGAACTGGGCTGTCTCTCCTGAATTCCATTTCTTTCCTTCTTGTTCTCATTAAGGTTGGAAAAGTCATGTCTCTGGGGAGATGTTGGAGTTTTCACATCTGGATTCAGATACTCTTTTATTGTGGTTTTAAACTAAGACTGCTATTCAACAGACCTAAAAATCTACAGTAGAAATATATCTGAAAGGCACAAATAGAATGAAGCTGATATTCCATTTTTCCCTTGTTTTTCTTTTTAGCCATATCTATTTACAGGATTACAATATACATTTTTAACTTTTCACAACCAAGCTAGAATTAATATTGTATAACTTAGTCTTAAAGTTAGGAGGCCACTACATTTATGTTATGATTCTAATATATATTAGATCTACACCCATTTTAAATACCATATTATGTTGTCATAATTTTTGCTTTTCCCTATGGACATATTATGCATTCCTGTTTATTCATACATCAATTAAGTTTGGATTATGTTCCAGACATTTTTAAAAAATGTGTTATATAAACTTTGGATTCTGCTATCTTTCTCTGAAGAGTGTTGACTTTTGTTTTTG
The DNA here is from genome assembly GCA_004363535.1 of Dasyprocta punctata. Taxonomy (NCBI): domain Eukaryota; kingdom Metazoa; phylum Chordata; class Mammalia; order Rodentia; family Dasyproctidae; genus Dasyprocta; species Dasyprocta punctata. The sequence goes on from RJWM01033701.1 coordinate 3,015, forward strand.
TTTTGTTTTACTGTGTTTTGTTTTTGAGGCAGTTCCCTGGACACAAATGGTTCAGAGATTTGTCAGAGATTCAGGCAATTTATAAATAGATTTCCTTCAACTCCTTTCTTTTCAGGATTTTTCTCCTTGCTATCCAGGAGTTTTGGTCACCCTGAATTCTGTTCTTTGGTTCTTGTGGCCAGTAAGACATCATTTTCTACTGGTTTAATTCACCCCATGGGGTGCAGACTGGAACTTGCCCACATGTGGAAAACTGAAAGCAACTTTGAAAAAATGAATATAAAAAGACAAATGTATCCAGTGCTACTCATGTTGAACCAGCTCTCCTCCAATCTGCGTTTTTCTGTACTCTCTTGTGCCTGCAGGTAATTGATTTTTAAAAGTAATGTTATGATTTATATCTGGATGTCCCCTGAAAGCCTCACGCAGTCATAGGTGGCACTTCTCAGAGGTGGCTGGATCTAGAGTGCATGATGCTGGGATCAAGGGTGTGTGATTACTAGATGATTCCACTGATTGGTTTGGCATAGTTCTAGGAGGTGCCCCACCCTGGGTGTGAAGCAGACAAAATATAAGGGACAAAAAGAGAGCCAGTGTTGTGGCTTATAGCTTGCTGCTCACTGCCTTCTGCCTGCCATGAACTATTTCCCCTCTTCTATGCCCCTCTGCTTTGGAGCCAGCCAATTATGAATTAAAATCTCTACAAACTGTGACTTCAATAAATGTTTCCTCCTTTAACTTTAGGTATTGGGTATTTTGTCTTAGCAATGAGAAAAATAACTAAGACAGTAATATTGTCCACCATTTCTGGTCTTACTTTGTGAGAGTCAGCTCAACAGAAACTACGTGACCAGGCAGAAGTATAACTCTCTCAGAGGATGTTGGTGATATTTCTTCCAGTGTAGAGTGCATAGAGAAAGAAGCTAAAATTTTACTGACAATCTGGTCATATTTTCAGTTTTGTAAATATTTTTGGCCTGCCTTCTAAGTTCTAGGCACTGTGACAGTCTACCAGTCCAACCAGTCCTGCTTTTGAAGCAGGTGGCAGTTTCCATCCAAGATAAGCAGGCTATAAAATTTTCCCTTCATTCTATCCTGCTAAATGGAAGCTGTCTATTTGCATTAGCTTGGGAAAGAAGGGGTTAAAATCATTATCAGAGTTGACAGAAAAAGGGAGAAAAATCTCCAGGACTGGACTCAGTAGCATCCTGACACTATTTCACTCTCCTGCCATGCCAAACTCGATGATACCTTGGGTGTTTGGTATCCTCCAACTCAGAAAGGTTCCAAGTAATTTGCCTGAAGTGAGATTGCTAGTTAAGGCAGGAAATAAATGTCAAACTCGGTCTATGTGGCTCTAACCTCATTTCCTTTCCACTTCCACTGCCCAAACTTGGAAATGTCTGATCTTCACCTCTCACTTTGTTTCTAACCCTAAACTTCAGTAGACTCTAATTTACTTGTCTGTAAAGGTGAAATTAATATGCGTTTTTGCTTCCCAGCCCCCTCCCCCAAGGTAGAGCAGGTGATTGAAGGCCCTGGTCTTCTTATGAAAACATCATGAGAAGATGTATCACCTTCAAGATCCTTTGTTTTAATATAGAAATCTCTTCTCTCCAGGCAACCTAGGACACTACCATGGAGCTTCCTTCTCTGTATTCCCAACACTCTTGTTCTCACAATGCTTTCTGTATCTACCTTCCAGTGTGAGTGACATTTCATCTCCCTGAACAGACTGTAGTCCCTTAGATGCAGCTGTGGTCTAACAATAATACAAGCAACCATAACATCAAACAAAGCAAAATCAATACAGCCTCAGGGTTATAGTACTATTTTTATTTTTCGATCACCTTTTGTATTCATTTTATCTTCTCAATGCTTTGGGTTCTTCTATTTTCCTTATTCCTTCTCTGGATGAACTTAATGCCATTTTGTTGTAACAAGAACATTACTTCTATTTTTAGGAAGGCAATTTTAATGTGCAAAAGAACACAGGATCCTTAATAGATTTTCAGTCCCTCAAGGCCAGAAATTATTTTCTATTTTCTTTGTATTGCAATCACTTAGCCCTATATTTAAAATATAACCAGCATTCCTATGTGCTGACTAAAATAACAATAATAAAGCTAGCACTTATTAAGTTCTAGTTCCACATTTTATTTAGTAAATGCTGAGTGTACAAATACTAGCAGATCTAGTCACCGCTAATCTTATGATTTGGGCCAAATTCCTTAACTTTCCTGGGGTTCTGATTCTTTATTTTTAAAATCCATTATGAGAATATTAAGTTGTGAAAAGGTTCTAAAGTAGTAAATTGTATTTTCCAAGATACTGATTTATTGGTCTTTAAGTAAAAATGGCATTTTATTTCTTTGTAAGATGTAAAAACTAAAGCACCGCCTCCCTCAGCAGGTTGACTTGCCCAAAGTTGCCGAAATCAGCAGTGACAAAGATTTCCACTGACTTTTCTCCACTGCCATTCAATTAGTACCTGGCTGCCCCAATCCTAACCCCACCGTTGACACTTAACAAAGAATGTCAGTGTGACGAACATGAGCTGTCCTCTATGAAGACCCTGCCGCTACTGTCACATTATTCAGTGCAACAGTGACCCTGCAACTAGTTGTTACTGTACCCGATTTACAGATGAAATCCAAAAAGGAGATTCTGAAAAGTTAGCTGACTCACTAGGGTTCTACAGTCAATAAACAGCAAGGCAGACCGGGGCTTTGAACTTGTGTTTCAATGTCACATTCTTCCCATTGGTTCTATCTCCCCCAAGGACAAAATTATTCAGGAATATGACAAACTGGAGGGAACAATTTACACTGTGCAGTCACTTGACTTAGCATGTGGGGGGCAAACAACCAAACAAACCCTCCTTTTATCTCCAGCCTGGCTGCTGCAGTTCACAGCAGCAGTGCATCAGCGGTGCTGTTTCCGTCCACCCTGTGGTGCAAGGCAGAGAGGCCGTTCAAGGGGCAGTGATGGGTGCTGTGGGCCCTGGTAACAGATCCACCATGTGTGGAGTCCTCTGGGTGAAAGAATGTGTTTCCTCCAGACCTCTGCTATAAGCCATATCCAGGACAAATCTGCACCAACCACTTCCCCGTAAGGGCCGACTTTCAGCTGGTGCACTCCGGCATTCTCAGCTCCACACACAAAAGGCCATGTATAAGGGGTCTTCGCTGGAGCATCTCCAACTTGACAATCAAAGCTGCTGAGTGTTTACCAGTGAGCTGAGTCCTGTTAGCTGCATTAGGCTCTCAGGAGAAATGGAGGCAGAGACAAAGGAGAAACCAGGCACTAGGCTGTTGGCTTCACTTAGTGATGCTGAAGATGGATTCGAAATTGTCATAAGACCCTGAAATGCATAAGAAGAGATGAGATCCTTTCTGCCCTCCTCAAGAGTTTACTTCTGTGCTGATTCAGGTGTTGGGCTCTGAGCTTTATATTGAATGCTTCCCAGGTGGCACCTTAGATAGCTGTGTCGGAGCGGTCCTGGTGGTCACACGTCACTGCCTCCATGCTCTTGCCTTTGAGGCTGCGTTGATAGCAGAGGTGGAGTGGACAGAAAGCAGGGATGGTTACACAACTCTGAGATCCACACGCCCTGCACCTACAGACGTACAAACTAAGAGGCCACCCTGCCAGGCTGGAAAAGCAAGAGCAGTGTCTAACCTCAGTGTTAACTTTGTACCCTGGAGCACAACCCTTAGGTTGCCCATGACAACAAGAACAGGTTGAATCACCTAACATCAGGGGACCCGGGTTCTTGCTGAGCTCCTCATTATCCCGCTTTGCAACTTGGTGGCCTCGTTTTCCTGAAATTTGGAGTTTGGACTCTTGACACAGAAAATAGGTGGTGCAGCAAGAGGAAAAGTACATGGGTTTGAATTCAAAAGACTGAGGAGGGGGGATTTCACTTTTCACAGCCAAAAAGAGTTTTCTTTTCTTTTTTTTTTTTAATATTTATTGCTGAAGTTTTTACCAGGCTCAGGAATGTGGCAAACAGCAAAAGAGGCAAACTGCATGCGCTCATGGAACTTGTCTTTAAGACTGGTGAACAGACAAAAGAAAACAAGTATTATAAAAGGGACATAATGACTAATAGTAATTAGCTGTGTAAAAAAATAAACAAATAAAATCAGAGAAGGAGAAAAAGAAGAGTTAGTGTGGCCAAAGGAAAAATGATACTGACCTCAGAAAGTTATTTTGAGACAACTAAAAGATCATGCATTTTAATCTATTGCGCATGAAGCAAATGTATCATAGCATTGTCACTTATTTGTCTTCGGCTTAAAAGACTTTTCACAAGGTAAGAATGGCCACATCAGCTTGCATCCATGTCTACTCTGTAAGTCTTGCCATGCTAACTCACTGCTATTGGATTTTCTCTGGTTCCTTTCAATGCTGTCTCCTAAGGTTTTGGTTTGTTCACTGTTTCATTTCTGCAGGAGAAACTTGACCTTTGGTGGCAGAACTAAATGCATGCAAAGGCTCCATAGGAGCAGTGGTACCACTGGTACTGACACAGAGACCTTGGGTCACTTTGCAGGGTAGCTTCACTTGGGTCACTGTTCCCAGCAACTGGAACTTAGCGCCAGGCCTGGAGGTCCTGAGAAGAACCTTATTTATTTTGGAGAGACTGGTCACCAGGTGGTAGAACCTTCCCATGCAGGAAGTGAGCCGTGAAGCAATCGTTGTGCCAGAGCAGAACAAAGCCCTTCACTGTTCAGCCACATCCTGGCCCAGAAAATGCCCATGGATAGCAGTCCTCAGACCATGCCCTGGCCTGACTCTTGGGCTCAAGGTTCTGACTTCCATGCCTGAGAATTAGCAGAGTGGATTTTAGCATTTTAGTAAAAGGCCAAAAAATAAAAAATAAATAAAAGCCTGCCATCTGCAAGTGGCCTACCCCTCAGTAGAAGCAAATCTGTTTTTCTTGAAGTGCAAAGTGACATACACATTTCTAAGGCATTTCCAGGTCTACATCAAGGCCAAACCTCACTGTGGGTTGTAGACTGTCTGACAAAAAGATCATTTTCTGATGTGGTAAACAGCTTTATGGGAAATCACAGAGTGAGAAAAACATTTCAAATGTTCCTGGTAATCCAGTCAATAGTCACTTCTCAGTATACTTTGTTGTTGTTCCATATATTTTTACCTAAACCTCTTACAGATTGGACTTTTTCTAAGACCCATGGAAACCAACCTCCAAGACATCATCTCCTGATCCTTGCTTCCTGGTGTGCATGCCCTTGTGTAGACTCCCTCAAGATGGCGTCTCCTGATCCTCGCTTCCTGGTGCCCTCAGTAGTCTCCTCTTACACTGAATCAGGACTGATGTGTGTGACTAGCAGGACACTATATAAATGGGGCTCAGTCGGAAAAGGCATTGTAGCTTCTACCTTGGCTTCCTGGGTTGCTCACTCAGGGAGGGAGCCGCCATGCGACAGGGCACTCAGCAGCTCTGCAGAGAGGTTCATTAGGCAGCTCATCCGCTGCCAGGCACATAAGGAAACAACCCTGGAAGTGGCACCTCTGCTTCAGTGGAGCCCCTCAGTGACTGGAACCCTGCCTAATCCCTGGCTGTAGTCTGACGAGAGAGCTTGAGCTGCCACCCAGGAAGGCACCTCTGAAGGATACCTGACCCAAAGTAAGCATGACAGACAATAAATGAGTATTATTTTAAACTATTAAATTTGGAGAATTTGCTACACAGCAAGAGATTACTAGTATAAAACCTATCCTTTGGTACCAGGGTTGAATAGAAGAGACTGCAGTCGGCTGAACCCAATAATTTGAATCTCCTCAGACTGAGAACTAGATTGCAGTGACTACTATTCCACCTGCCTAGCACAATGTTTGTAGAGATTCCTTTTCTCTAACTGGGATTGGACTTGGAGAACTCATCAAGGCCCACTCTTGACCTTTGTGAAACTTTGACTGAGCACGGCCTCTGAGTGTGCGCCTCTGGATGTTCTGAGTGGGCCACCATCCTTCAGTTCTGTAAATGATACATTGAGTTTGGAACCAGTCAGGCTCGGAGGCTGCTAGAGAGGGGACACTGCTGACAATTTTGCCTTGCTGTGCCAGTAGCCAGAGCAGGTTCCTGCCTCCAGGAGAGCCAGAAATCAGATAGACACAAGTGAGGTGCTCACAGGGGTAATCTGAACCCACAGGCTAGGACTCCGCTGAGTGGACGGATGGAGGTGGTTCGTCTGCTTCCATTACCAAGCCAAGACCTGAGACACCGGGCAGAGGGCAAAGATCTAGTCATCGAATCGTGACTACTTCGGTTTTTCTGACTTCAGCCTCCAGGGGGCGCTGACCCTCAAAAAACCAAAACCACCGTTAAAACTGTGAGCGCCAGCTGTCTGGTGGCAGAATGGGAATCCTGGGCTGTTGTTGGTGAATAATTCATTCTGTGAAATCTAACCAGTGATGGTGTTAACACTTATAAATGGGGTATCTTCTCCAAAATTATAGAAGAAGCCCCAAAGCACGGCGCCTGCTGCTCTTCACATCAACCTCTCCTCCTCCAAGCTGATAGTAGAGTGACCCTGAAAACTAACCCAGTATTCCCCTGATGTGTTCGGTGAGTAACACCAGAAAACTGAGAGAAAGATGGTATCCCAGGACGAAGGTGCAAGATTTTCAGGCCACATGGCTCGGGACAATGTAACAGACATGAGCTTTTGAGTTTAAAAGACCTTGTTTCAAATCCCAACGCTGCCTCTTCTTAACTGCATGACCCTGAACACAGTATACAAACGCATTTCAGCCTTGCCTAAAGTTTTCCTGTAAATGGAAATAATTAATAGTCTGTGTAATGGTTGATACATCGTGTCAACTTGAGAAGTCTAGAAGTTTAACTAAGTAACTCCAGCAGCTCTACATTCTGGGGGGTGGAGGACATGTCCTTACCACTCTAGGATATTATCCATTGGGTCAATTTGAGAAGTTTAGAAGTTTAACTGAGTGGTTCAGTGGGAGGTTAGGGTCCTTACTTTGTAAAAGTCCTTAGACTGTGCAAGAGAAGGGCACAAAGATGATGTGGGTATAAAGGGCCGCCCCCGACACACCCCAGGGTGGGTAGCCTGCATACAGTAAAAAGGAAATGAAGAAGAACTGATTGCTGGTTCTTCTTAAGAGCTCATCTTCGCCTTCAGCTTAGATGTGGTCTCCTGGCTTCTGGTGCAGACTGTTCAGTGTCTGCCTGGAACTCTTCGGCCTTCGTCATAAACTCTTCAGCATTCTGGCATAGATTCTTCAGTGTTCCATCGCAGACCCATCAGCCTCCTGATTCGGACCTTTCAGCCTCAGGCATGCAGGTACCCTCTGCACACTTCCTCATCCAACTCCATGGCTGACTATGGTAAGCCTGTCTTGTAATTTTGCATGCATTTGTATCTCTCGTGTTATATCTGCTTCTCTAGTAAAACTAAGTGATACAGTCTCTTAATATTTTGGCATAGAATCGATTCATTTGGACCGGTACAAAACTAGCACTATTAGCTGGGCATGGTGGCTCATTCCTACAATCCCAGTGCTCCAGAGGAGGCCCGGGCAGGAGGATCACAAATTCAAAGCCAGCCAACCTGAGTGAAATAATGAGACCCTGTCTCAAAAACAAAAGTAACTAGCACTGTGAGACTACCATAGTGGCTCATGCCTGGAATTCCAGGACTTGGAAGGCTGAAGCAAGAGGATTGTCAGTTTAAGGCCAACCTGAACTACATGGCAAGACCCTATCTCCAAAAACAACAAAAACTAACACTGTATTTATGTGCCTAGGACAAAGTAAGTATTGTATAAAGGTAATTACTTCTCCACCATCCTCTTTTTTTTTCTAATACCATACAGGTTGGCACCTGTACAGCACTTTTTTCCTGTAAAACCTCATCATGTACTTGAATTCAATTTTCTCTTTCTTTCTTTTTTTTTTTTTTTTTTTTTTGCGGCACCGGGGATTGAACTCACAGCCTTGCGCCTGCCAGGGCAGGCACTTAAGCCACTGAGCCAAACTCCTGGCCCTGGTTTTTTGAGGCAGGGTCGCACTATGTAGCTCAGGCCGGCCTTGCGCTCGCATTTTAGCCCAAGCCGGCCTCGAACTCACAACACTCTGCCTACCTCAGCCTCCCGAGTGCTGGGATTAAAGGCGTGCGCCACCACGCCCGGCTTCAATTTTCTCTTTCTAAAAAAATAAACTCTTTTCCATTTTTCTGGCTTCCCCCTTGTAGCAGTCAGTTTGAGTGAATCCTGTTGAATGCAGAACAATTGCTGCAACATTAGTTAAATCAAGTCTTATTTCCATATACTGATATGTACAGAGCAGGCCATGCTATTCCTTTCTCCCTTCAGTTGGCTCTGAGTGATGTCAGTAAGGCTAGTCGAGGTACTAGTATGTATTCCTAGAGGCCAGCCTGACAGTTTCCTGTTTTCTCGCATAGTGCTCTCTGGAAAAGATTGAAGCACAGTGGGACAGCAGAGCCACTCAGCTGCAGGAATGTGCACTGGATACCAGCCTCAAAGTAAGAGGCTATGACTCCCCAGGGCACAAAGTTTACATATCAGAAACTGAAGCAACAGCCTCCTAAATTCATTCATATGTTATCCCAGTCAAATTATGCAGACTGGGCTTTCTGCATATCTCCTTGCATTTTTTTTTTTTTTTTTTTTTTTTTTTTTGGTATCAGGGATCGAACAGACAAACTAGTGCCTGCCAGGCAGGTGCTTATGCCACTGAATCCCCAGCCCTATTTATTGAGACAGAGTCTCACTATGCAGTTCAGGCTGGCCTTAAACTCACTTTGTAGTCCAGGCTGGCCTCAAACTCACAACAATCTTCCTGCCTCAGCCTCCTGAGTCCTGGGATTAAAGGTGTGCACCACCATGCCCAGCTTCTTCTTGCATATTACGAAGGTGCTTTTCTCCTCACCTGGATAGCCAGCTCAAGTTACTCACATAGTTCCTGCCATCTCCCCTGTCACTCATCCTTGAGCCCCTCCCTTCTTCACAAGGTAATAAACTCTGGCAGAGGCCTTGGATCAAGGCCTTTGTCCACACATCCTCACTTGCATCGAGTTTAGGACCCGTTGGCTGCCCTAAACCTTGAATATGTCTTGGAGTTTGGATTGCATTGGAGATGGTAGATTGGAATTAACTTGCTGGGATTCCAATAATGTTTCAGTGGGATTATAAATATAACTTTCCAAATTGTGAGGAAGATTAGAAAAGGGATTACAATACTTGGATTACAATATTCAATATTTGGATTATTATACTGCCTAAAATGAAGACTTAAGGCCACATGATAGTCAGAAAGCAAGCTAACAAAAAGGCCCCAGGTGCCTCTTCAGTCTTGTATCCTGATGTCCAGGATTTGGGAAAGTTTCCAGGGCAGACCAACCTTTGGAGAGTGGGGCTAGAATCTTAGGTCGTAGGAGACTCTCCCACAATGTGAGGTCCCAACACTTTCCAACCTCGGATGCCTTCAAGGGTGACTCCAAAGCCCCATTTCACAGTGAATGGAGGAAGATCAGACACAAATCTTAAGTCCACGCACACCCTGTTTCCCAAGATGAGCCAGTATCATAGAGCAGATCCAATTCTAAGTCCCAGACCTCAGGATCCTTGTCCTCAATTTTCTCACTGTCTAGCCAGGGAGTCATGCAATCAACAAGTGGTTACAACACAGTGAGGGAAGCATCTCGAGCCAAGCACCACATGCCCAGGACTGGAATTGAAAGGCATGGGAATCTGGCTGTGGTGCAGATGGCTCACATCCTGCCTCACTCACAATGTGTGCATGCCAAGATGACCCGTCCGGATTGAGCCCTCTCCCAGTTCCCTGTCCCTGTCTTTATCATGCATCCTCTGTGTCTCATCTTCTCATGAGGAAGGGCAGAAACTAGGCTTCAGGCTGCCAGGGGAATAGATCTAACCATAGCACCAACAGTCAGAAAATTATAATTTTAAGGTTTTTAAAAATGTGGTTCTAGAACTTCTGGGGTAATCATTATAAAATTGGGAATACTTTTAAAATCTGGCATTTACCAATCATTCCCATTTGCTTGGAACTGTCAGGTGCAGCCCTGAAATTCCCATGCCCTAGGAAAGCCTTCACTCCTGGACCAATGGAACAGTTGGTCTTTTTAGCTCTGTTCTATGATAGCAGGATACAGAGAAAATGGGTCAGACCTTGTTCATAAGCTCTGGAGCAGAAGTGCAGGAACTCAATGACAAGGCCCACATTGTTTCCTAAGGCTAAATGAAAATACGTGCGATATCTGCTACATACAAACATGGCTAAATCATGAATAAGCATCCAACTGTACATAAGGACACAAAGAATAATAGTTTTGATTCATAGCAAAATTGTCTAGGATTCAGCTTTTAAATTAACAAGAGTGATTGGCCTGCACATTTTCCCAAAAGCCTTAACAAAGCAGCACGCAGGTTGACAGCATGGGCATTTATATAGGACAGATTAGGCTGCAGAGAATGACTTCACTGCTATTCTGTTCTATTACTTTGTGACTCAAGAGAAACTTCATAATCTCTGTGCATTAATTTCCTGTAAAATAATGCCTACTTTGAGGTGCTATTCTACAACAATAAAGTTATCCAAGATATAAAATCAGCACGTCATGCTCAGTAGCATTCCTATATACCAATAATCCATCAAGAAAAGAATTAGGAAAACAATTGCTTTAATAATAGCTTAAGTTAACGCACGCCTTTAATCCCAGCACTCGGGAGGCTGAGGTAGGCGGAGCGTTGTGGGTTCGAGGCCGGCTTGGGCTACAACGCGAGCACAAGGCCAGCCTGAGCTACATAGAGCGACCCTGCCTCAAAAAACCAGGGCTGGGAGTTTGGCTCAGTGCCTTAAGCGCCTGCCCTGGCAGGTGTGAGGTTGTGAGTTCAATCCCCGGTGCCGAAAAAAAAAAAAATAGCTTAAGTTAAATGCCTAGGAATCAACCTAACCAAAGATGTAAGAGGCCTCTACAAGGCAAACTACAGAACTCTGAAGAAAGTAATTGAAAAGGGTGTTAGAAAATAGAAAGACATGTCCCATTCCTCGGTAGACAAAATTAATATTGTTAAAATGACCTTATTACCAAAAATGACCTTCAAATTTAATGTAACCCCTATTAAATGCCAATGTCCTTCACAGAACTAAAAGAAAATCCTAAAATTTATATGGAACTAGAAGAGATCCAGAATAGCTAAAACAATCCCAAGCAGAAAGAGTAATCATAATACCATATTTCAAATTATATTACAAATCTATAGCCACAAAAACAGCATGGTAGTGGCCCAAAATAATATACATATATAGACCAATGGTGTAAAACAGAACACAGAGGAGCAAACCCATTCACCTTCAGCCATCTGATTTTTCACAAAGGGACCAAAGTCATCATTGGAGAAAAGACAACCTCTTAACAAATGGTGCTTGGAAAATTGATAATCCACATGCAAAAGATTGAAAACAGATCCATGTCACTCGCCCTGGACTAAAATTAAATCAAAATGAATCAAAAAGCTAAATTTAAAACATAAATTTCCAAATATTGGAAGATAACATAGGGGAAACTCTTGAAGCCATAGGCACAGGCAAGGACTTCCTGAACAGAATCCCACAGCACAGAAAATTATATCAGGAATCAGCCATTGGGAGCATATCAAATTGAAAAGCTTCTGTACAAGAAAGGAAACCATCAACAGAGTGAAAAAACAACCTACAGAATGGAAAAAATTGCCAGCTACTTTTCTGATAGGAAACTAACACCTATAATATATCAAGAAATAAAAAACATTAACCTTCAAAACGCAAATGACCCAATCAAAACATTGACAAATGAACTAAATAGAGACTTCTCAAAAGAACAAGTACAAATGGCCAATAAGAAGACTAAAAAAAAATGTTCATCACCATTAGCCATTAGGGAAATGCAAATCAAATTGCTGGATTTCACCATAGTCAGCATGGACATCATCAAGAATTCAAACAAAAAATGGCGGTGAAGTGGTAGGGGAAGAGAAATCCTTCCACATTGTTGGTGGAAATGTAAACAATAGAAATCAATATGGAGATTCCTCAAAAAGCTAAATATAGAAATTCCAATTGGCCAACTATGCCTCTACTGTGGGTATATTTTCCAAAGAATTAAAGACATCAGGGGCCAGGGATTTAGCTCAGCAGCATAAGCCCCAGCCTGGCAAGTGTGAAGGCATGAGTTTAATTCCTGGTACCAAAACAAAACAAAACAAAACAAAAAAAGAATTACAGATCTCATACTATAGTGATACATACACACCCATGTTTTTAGCAGTTCAATTCACAATCCCTGAGCTCTGAAAACAGCCCAGATGCCCATCAACAGGTTGATGGATAAAGAAATTGTAGTATACACATATATAAGAGAATATTCTTCAGCCATAAGAATGAGATCATGTAATTTGCAGGAAAATGGGTAGGGCTTGAAACCATAATGTTAAAGGAAGAAGTCAGAAATGTAAAGCTTTGTAAGTAGCACACAATAAATGATTATACCACTGGAGCTTCGAGATCAAGTTAAATATTGCATGATTTCTCGTATGGGAGAAAGCTAAAATATACATACATACATACAAACAAATAAGAGATGGTAGTAAAAAACAGAAGGAAAACTTTCTGGACCTAGGGAAGGGAATTAAGGGCAGGGGGAGGTAGAAGAGAAGGGGATAAAAGGATAAAACAATCAAGTTATGTTATATATATGTACCAATTCTCTAAAACAAATATAACTATTATGTATTGTTAATATAGACTAATAAAAAATGAATTGCTAAGACCAAAAAATCTAACACAATGTATGAAATATAATGAGTACTTGATAAATATAAATGACTATCAAAACACAAAAGTTTAAAAAAAAATTCTGCCATTTATTTGTCCCCGAGTACCGTGTAGAGCTAATGAGAGGTCTGGCTACTCATCTTACATGAAATCTTAGGTGCACATTGTCCAGTCTGACTCTGGGCAATCCCTGCATTTTCATATCCTCCTACAGCTGACCAGAGCCTCAGGCTGATGTCTTTATGTCTCCTCCAGGTTTGCGCTCCATCTTTCCTCTTTGCCTCGAGCCCCAGAAGATTGGTCAGTGTGATCTCCAGCCACGGGCTGCACAGCCCTCTGGATTCCAGGTGGCTGGGCTCACACCAGCTGGCTGCATTTCTCAGCTGAAGATCATGGATCTTGTCCAGAGCCCTGCTGCCTCTGGGTTCCAGGAACCCCACTCCTCTGGCTTCCTCGGGCTCAGGAGTTTACTTTCCACACCTCAGCATTCTGCACCACCCTTTGGGGTGCCTGCCCAACATTTGCAAATTATCCCTTTGTAAATGCTCCTCAAATGACTCAACTGAAACTGCCTTTTTTAGTCTGTTGGAGCCTCGATGGACACAGTCAGTCTGAGAACCTCCAGCTTAGTGCTTTATGAACAGCTTCAGGAAACAGCTTCTGGACTGGCCTCCTTGGAGTCACAAGTGAAGTTTTCAGGAAATAGAGCCTCCTGACATCAGCCCTGGAGAGGATGGGTCCTGGCCAGCCCTAGTTTGGCTTTCAAACAGCTCCCTGCTAACTCTAATGCACAGCCAGCTCTGGGAAGCACCCATGGTGGAGCCCCTTGTCACAGCCGGGCCCTCCTTCTTCTGTGGGGTTATCTGTTCTGGCTTCACATTTCACTGGTCTTTGATTTCATTTCAGTTATAAACGAAAAGCACATTCCATACAAGCTTCGCATGTCCTCGGGAGAGGTGATCAGAAGAGAAGGAAGTCTGGGTTGTTTCTCCAGGTCTAGAGCATCGCCTGGCACATAGTTGGCACTCAATAGGTGTATTTGTTAAATAAACGATGTAAGAATAATTAAGAACATTTACAGAACTCCATGGAGCTTAGATTTGTTCTAGTGTGTGACCTCGATGATGGAAGAGTCAAAGCTCAATGTTTCATTAAGATTCAAACAAACAAAAGAGTAAGTCTGATAAAGGACGAATTTATCAGTAACTTTGAGTAAGTTGCTGGACACAGACATCATCTCAGACTAAGGACTTTGCTGAGTTGTTGCCTTGGTCCTCAAAAGCCTACTCTCCAGGCAGTGGAGAGACAGCCTGTGCTAGAAGCCAGGACACTGTCAGTCCAGGCAATGGAGATGCACTTTGGGGTGGAAACTCCTATTTTGATTTCCCACATTCATCTTAGGACACACATCCTGAGTATTCACAGTACCATTTTTAATCCAGAGGTGGCTGCAAATCTTCAAATTGAGTGTTCAAAATAAATTTCTATGGAAAATAGAAGTCCATACTCAGGCAAATCCTTCCTGCCCCTCCCCAGTCCTCAGAGATCCCTAATTGCTGTGGGGACTTCCCTTTCTCTTTATTCTTGCATTTCTGGTCTTTTTTAAATGAGTTAACGAAAACAACTCTGGACTTACATTTTTCTGACCATGTACACCAGTAAATAGTCTAGCTCACTGGTCTCTTTTCATGCCAAGACTAAATTTACTTGCATGAGTTTGGTTGAAAGGCATTCGGGAATAAGAAACACACTCCTCCAGCTCTCCACACAGATGGTCCTGATCAGACCTCTTGTCAAGAGCACATTTTCCAGTTGACTTATGGTCACCATTATGAAAATCGATGATTGATTTTGTGGTATTTTAAACCCATGGGTTGTCTCGGGGCTACGGAGGTGTACAGCGTAACTGTTTTCCTCTTAGAACTGGCTCTGACTGATTCTTCTGTCTGCTTTTTGTAGCTTTTCTGCTGTCTCCATTGCTGATTACCGCTCATGGTGGTCAGGATGATGGGTCCGATGATGACACACAAGGGTAGTTGGGTAGTTAACAGTGACTTGGGACTCTTACGCAAACAAGCATCTCTTCCTGAATTCTGTCGGAGGTTATCTGGGAGAAATCTTCACAATTTGAGAAACATCATGAAAGGAAAAGGCCCTGGGAATTAGCAGAAACTGACAGTTCCTCGGATGTCTAAAAAATACCTTTAAAAATTTGAAGATAAGCTTAAGAAATGTGTGCTATCCAACTTAGCCTGAGGAATAAGATCTTCCTTTTCAAATATTTGATACTTATTAGAGAATACACAGCTCCCAGTAGAGAAAAGGCACTGAAAAATGTATAAAGAAAAAGGGAAACTATGGGAGGCGCTTATTCCAAGGGAGTCACAGAATTGCCGAGCCTTTACCTGCCCTCCTGCCTATCGACTGTAGGTGTGTGTGTGTGAGTGTCTGGAGTGGGAGGGCTCAATCTTCTTCCTTACCTCAGGATTCAAAAAGCCTCTTCCCCCAGTTCCTTTCTCTACTTCCTACATGTCTAAGGAATGATGTCCAGAGGGGCACAACTAGATCTAATCTCTTCCAAAGCTTCATTTTGTTCTGGAGTATGGCAGAGCAATGAGAGTGGCTGCCATCAGGAAGAAATGGAGAAAAGGGATTTACAGTGTTTGAAATAAAGAATGGGCCCCAGTGTTTGGAAGCTTTCAGACTCTAAATCACCCTAACCTGGGTCTCGAGTGGTATCTGAGACGTTCCGTCACCACTGGTGACACAGAAGTAGGAAATAGTAGAATGGAAATCAGGGTTTAGAAGGTGCCCAGTGTCTCCCTCGAGATCCAGGATGTTTACTGTAGAAGGGAAGATGCCTCTTGGTGAAGATTGGCCCCTGTGGGTCTCATCTTGTCTCCTTTCCCAAGCACCCTAAGGAGCTCTTGGGTATGGTATTTTACCGTGCAGCATATGTCTTCCTTTTACAAGACATTGGACCATTTTTCTCTGATTTTATGTGTATATGTCAAGAACAAAACTCAAGCAGTGGAACATGGAATGACTGTCCCCGGGCCACTCTAGAACTGGCCAAGCAAGGTAATTGCTATTGAAGAAGAACTGTCCTCCCCTCCTGACCAGGAGGCCCTGCATACCCCATAAAGCCCTCTTAGTTCTTCCTCTGCCCAACCCTGGAGAAATTGTCAAATAAGTGATTCAAAATATTTTCATTAAAAAATAATAATAGAACCAGTGAGACTTTCCTTTCATGAGAAGATCTTCCTTGCCAGGGAAAAAGGCAGCTCACTACCTGCATGAATTGGCAAGGAGGCCCATTGCTAGGGGAGAAGTTTGTCTTTGATACCACAGTGGCTGAGAAAAGGCAAATACAGTCTGAGGGGTGCTGTTTGGTTTAGTTGCGGAGAAGCAGTCTAGCCAAAACTGTTTGCATTCAGCAGTATTTATTGATTATAGTTCTCTAGGTAAACAGGTGACAGGGGGCCGCAGGGCCAAGAGTCAGTTTTAGGGTCAAGGGGTTATAAAAAAGCATAAAAAGAAGCAATTAACTGCTCCATTTCAACAAATATATTGCTTAAGACCACTCTACCAATTTCAGGTGTAACTGAAATTGAACATTCTTGGTCCGAGTTCTAATTAGGACATAAAATCATAGGATTTTTTGGAGCTTTGGCATCGTAGTTTAACACTTTCATTCCACAGACGAAGGAATAGACTGGAGGATTGTTTCTTCTCATTGTGTATAAAGTGACTGGCTGAAAGTTCAAAAACCTGAGTCAGGATTAGAACTCAAGTCTCTTAACACCTAATTCAGTACTTTTCCCATATGTCATTCAAGGGTACTTCCAGGCCCAGTGACCTAGGTTAGTGGTGATGAATGTTTCAGAGCTTTCAATGACACAAAGAGTCTGCTGTGGCACTTGTACTGTAGGTTTGCCACCACTGACCTAGTTTATGGGCCACAGGCTTTAGGCTGCATCTGTAGAGTAGTAACTCACTAACTTTTACAGCAATCTGCCAAAGAATCCTCAAAGTCAGTCTCTACCCCAGGGAGGGCCCACAGCCTACTGAACCCTGGTGGCCTTTGGCCTAGCGGAATATTGGAAATATATTTTGGGAAGCTAGATGGCCATTCTTTTGATGGCAGCCCAGAATTCCAGTGCCCCCAGGATCATCCACCTGCTGCTAGTGGTCCAGGAGGAGAAAGCAAAATACCTGGATCCTTGGCTCCAAAATTAACCCCAGACAGGACAGGAGAGGATTAACCAAGAGTAGTCATGTTTTTAAGCAGAAATGAAGAAGTCCAGAGTTCAGGGGAGAGTGTGAGCTCAGTGCTAGGCATGGTGAGTGTGAGAAGATAAAGTGAACCCACACGGGAACGTGGACAGAACCCTGGAGACTCAGAACTGCAACTCCAGAGCGGAGGCGGGGCTGGAGAGGTAGGGAAGGAGTCACCACCACAGAAGGGGAACAGAGGAAAGGCTGAGCTCCTGAT
>RJWM01033702.1:0-20384 GCA_004363535.1 Dasyprocta punctata
AAAAAAAAATCTATCTTTGGGTTATTCAGTACTAGTTTACAGAAATTTTTTTAAAAACATCAATCTTGTATCCTACATCCTTGCCAAACCTGTTTATTGGATCTAATAGTTGATTAGACTATTTTTTTGTTGATTCCTTAGAATTTTCTATACACGGGAACATACCTACTAAAAATACCAGTTTACTCCCTCCTTTCCAATTTGCAGGCATTTTAATTTCTTTTTCTTACCTAACTGCCTTGGCTTGACCCTCGGGTAGAACATTAAGTATCCTGCATAATGGCAGACATTCTGATCTTTCTCTTGATCGTGGGGAGAACAAAGTCATTCTTCAGAATGTCCTTTAGTGAGGTCTCAGTTTTATTGTGGCTTTGTTCTTGAAATGTGGATTCTCTAGATAGAGAATTCTAAGTTAGAACTTTGTTTTTTGACACAGAGTCTCACTATATGGTT
Source organism: Dasyprocta punctata (assembly GCA_004363535.1). Classification (NCBI taxonomy): domain Eukaryota; kingdom Metazoa; phylum Chordata; class Mammalia; order Rodentia; family Dasyproctidae; genus Dasyprocta; species Dasyprocta punctata. Next base: position 454 of record RJWM01033702.1, read on the forward strand.
TAGCCTAGCCTTGAACTCACTATGTAGCCCAGGCTGGCACTGAAGTCATGGCAGTCCTCCTGCTTCAGCCTCCCTAGCACTGAGATTACAAGCATGCACCACCATGCCTGGTGTATTTTTATTTTACCAATATAAATTTCAAATGTGCTAAAAAATACCCTTTGTTTTCTTCTGGTTTGAATTGTTGCTGCTATGAAGTCTGCCACCTGCCAAAAGGCTCTTTCTTTCTTTCTTTCTTTTTTTATTAAGTTTATTTGTACAATTTAGAGATACATAATGATTACATTCATCATAGAGAATTTGTGCCTGTACATGATATATCCTGGGTCCTCTTTTTTTTTTTTTTAACAAAACTTTGTTTCCATTTTATCCTTTGTGTTTTGTTTTTATTTTCCTTTTCCCTTCCTTCCTTTCCCCTTAACCCCCCCCCAATTCCTCTTTCATTTAAACAATTTCTTCCTATTTCACAATGCCTATTACACACTTTGGTCCTTATTTACCCTTTCAGTTTCTCACACCAAAGAAGCAATGTGATATTTACACATGTGTGTTTGATTTGTTTCACTTAAGTGTATGGTCTTACGGTGCATTCATCTACCTAGGAATGTCTCAAGTTTATCCATCTATTGCCTGAGTATAAAGAACCATTGTACCAAAAAAAAATCACTTTTTTTTTTCAGTCCATTCCTGGGTTGATGGGTATTTGGGTTGTTCCCAGATTTAGCTATTACAAACTGTGCTGCTATAAACATGGGTGCACATATATCTCTGTGGTATGATGCTTTTAATTCTTTCAGGAAGAAGGGGAACAGCTTGGTTAAATGGGACCCCTGGTCCTAGTATTTTGAGGAATCTCCACACTGATTTCCACGGTGGTGTATCAGTCTACACTCCCACCCACAGTGGAGAAGTGTTCCTTTTTTCCCCACAACCCCTCCAGCATTTGTTATTGGCTGATTTCTTCATAATAGCCATTCTTTCTGGAGTGAGTTGGAATCTCAGCATTGATTTAATTTTCAACTCTCGAGTGACCAGGGATGCTGAACATTTTTTCGTATATTTAAAGGCTATTTTTTGCAGGTGTTTTGTTTTGTTTTTGGCCTCTGTGTCTACTTTTATGACGTTGCTTAAGATTCTGCTGTTTAATTTCAGTGTGTGTATAGGCGTGGTTTTCCTTTTGGTGCTTAAGAAATACTGAGTTTTCTGAGTTGAAGGTTTGATTTTATTCACCAATTCTTAAACTAGTTTTTCAAATATTGCCTCTTCCTTCTGGGTTCTCTCCTCTTTTTCTAGAATTCCGATTGTGCGTGTTAGCCCTTCTACACCTTTTACTTCTCTTTATAGATTCCACCGCTTTCTCTCTGAACTGTTTTCAGAATAATCTGTACAGTTCTACCTTATATTTTACTAATCCATCTCCAGGTGTATATAATCTCTTTTTCGACACATACCTTGAATTCTGCAATTTTAAGGATTGCATTTTTCATTTCTAGAAAGTTTATTTCATTAACTTCCAAATTTGCACAGGCTCCCATTACTTGCTCATATTTTCTAGTATCTTCGGTTTGTTTTTGGAAACATTCTATAGTTTGCATCTATTCCAGTGTCACGTGTCATGCCTGGCCTGGATCTGGTGTCCATTGTTTCTGCTGACTCTCATTCATAGGATTTCCTTTGTGTACTTTATCATTTTCTTTTTAAAATCTGGGATCTCATATTTCTTGGAACGTTCTCTGTGAGCAGCTTTAAAGTTACATTTGTCTGGTGGGAGTTTATGTCTGATCCATTTGAACACCACCAATTTATTAAATGGAAACCTCTGCCTGGAGTTTACAGACCCATACAGACAGGGACAGACAGGGTGCCAACCACTTAGGGGCTGGCATAGGTTCACGCATGCTCACTGCAGCTGCCTTTACCCTCTCCTGATGCCATGCTTGGGATGGGTACATTCCTTGCTTCCTGACTCTGTGCAGTGGTTTATTTATCTTGGGCCCTTACACTGAGGGTAGAAGTCCTTGAGACCCCAGCTTCACAAAGGCGTCTCCAAAAGACCCTCCAGTTTGGGCCAGCCTAGAATCCTTGCTATTGTTGTATCTGTGATGCTGATGGTGTGGGTAGCTGTGGGTGTCAGGAAATACCTTGCAAAACCAGTGTTCTGGGGACTCACCCGAGAAGTGTCCGACCAACAGCACCTGCACAGGCAGCCTGAAAGCCCACCGACCTTCCAATAGGGAGTGTGGGCAAAGTGACCTCATGGCTGTTCTGTCACCTTCTGCTCTCTTGCTGAAAGTATGCAGGCCTTTCCTCCCAAGGCCGGGAGTCTCAGTCGCTTTCTTATAGCTAGGTCACAATATCTGACACTCACAATTTAAAGCAGGAAAGGTTCATTTGGGCGGTTTTAGTCCACTGCCAGCTGGTTTCCAGGCAGGGCGGCATGGCAGAAAGACCCAGTGGAGGAGACCTGCGTATGGCCAGGTATCCAGGAAGTAGGAAGACTCAGGAGGAGCCTGGAGGAGATAAACCCTTCCAGTCCACGCCCACAGGTACCCACCTCTTAGACCAGACCCCTCCCCCTCAACAGCGCAGCAGCTCTATTGCCCTATAATACAATCACCTTCCAAAAGCTCGGCCTAGGAGGCACTCGGGGGACATCTAGCTACACACCATGGCCCCGGGTCAGTTGGCCTTCTGCGCTTGGAATCCTGGGCCTCCGGAGCCCAGGTGCCCGCAGATGGGAACCAACAGCCTGACTGTATGTGAGGGTTGTTCTCGCATGAAAACTCCATCCTGGGACTTGCTGGGAGGCACCGACCCCTGGAGAGGAAAAGAGGAGACCCCGTGCTTGCAGGAGCACTGACCCCTGGCCATCCTGGAAGGCGAGTCTTGCCACGACCCCGGAGGGTGCTGGGAGGTCCCACATGTGGCGGGCACGGGACCCCTCCCATGCTGCCCCCGCACCCGGGGGTGCCACACTGGTCCCCAGAAGTGGGTGTCGACCTTGGGTGTTGACCTTGCTCTTGAGAGCGTTGGTGACAAGTCCTATTCTTCGGCTAATCACGACCACAGAGGACTCACAGTCACCTTGGAAATGGACCTTAAGGAAGGCAGAGTGGACCCCGACCCATACCCGAGCCGCAGGGGGCAGCCCTTTCCCTCCTCCCGGCTCACCGCCCCTGAGGCAGGTCCTCCTGGCCTCTTCCTTTCGGAGACAAGCTCGAGGAACTGAAGCCCCCGTCCTGTCCAGCGCCACCTGCTGGTGAGTGGGGGAACCCGCTGTGCATTTGGACCGGTCCAGCTCGGTCCCCAGGACCTGGGCGGCCCCAGCCGGGCAGCAGTAGCTGGACCCAGAAGCAGGGAGTCCATGTGTGTACAGCCTGGGGGGGGGGCTCCCGAGTGTCCCCAGGGTAGGCGCTCCTCCCCCCAGGATGTGTCATCCTCTCGGGGGCAGCCAGGGGTGAAGGGTAAGCGCCCCGGGTGGGGGACCAGAGGGTGACGTCACCATCACTCTTAGTAATGCTTTGGCAGAGCCTGGCGCTCCCACCTTGGGAGGAGAGGGAGGAGGGGGAGGGGCAGCAGGCTGGGAGCGCAGCGAGGACACTGCCGAGTCGGCCACGTAAGGGGCTGGGCGCCCGGCCAGGAGCACCTCGGGCTGGGCCTGCCGGGCCGGGGCCTCCGGGAGGGAGCGACCCCTGGGAGCTCAGGCAAGGACTCTGGAAAGGGGTGTCCACGTCAGACAGCGTGTATGGAGCGACCCTCAGATTGTGTCTTTCTATCTGTCTGTCTTCCTGCCTGTCTGTTTGTCTGGCAAGCTGTCCCCGATCAATGCCCAGTTGTCTGGCTGTCTGGTGGCTTATTGCCATTGCTTGCTGATGACTGTCTGATCTATGGCAGTGACTCTTGGAAGGGACAAATCCCTGTCCACATTCCCGCGAGCCTGGGCCACCCCCTACCCCAGCCCCGTGTCACCTCCTCTGATCCCCTTGTCGTGAGGCCGGAAGGAAGGGGGAAAATCGGCATCTTCTAGGCCCAGTTCTTGGGAACACCGCCGAGTGACGAGGACCTGCTCTTGGGGAGCTCACCTCCCAGTGGGGGACAGAGTTACCCCATCACTAACGCCTGTCTCATGGAAAGCAGAGGCTGGACGATGGGTGCTCGAGGAAAGCCTCGTCACTGTTGTCCTTGGTGTCACCTTGCCACTCATTCACAGGACCCCTCCCCCCGTTCCTGGATAAGAGCTCGTGCAGTCCCATGACACATCTGACCACTGCTAGGTGACAAAAATTCTTCACTTGCACAAAGTTGCAAGCTCGAGTTAGCAATGAAAAGGGCCCGTGGGGTCGCAGGCATGGATAGTCCCTGCTGTGAATCTGGTGATGCCCAGATTTCCCGCCGCCCCTGCTGCCCCCTGCAGGCGGCCCCTGGAGCGGGCTGGGCCTCTCCTCTGCCTGCACGGGTCCCTGCTCCGTGACCCTCTTCCCTAGGTGGTTCCTTGTTGCTGCTGGTCGGAAGCCGGAGGGAGGGCAGGTCTGGAAGGGAGAGGTTCTCTCACTGGTCCTGCTGCGGGGGCTTCTGCTCAGGGGCCCGGCGAGGGTGGGGCCGACTCTGTAGGTTCCAGGCCCCCAGCACCATGGGGATGGACTCCCCACATCGCGGCCACCTGCCTCCCCCACCCTCTGGCTCTCCAGGTCCCCCGTGCAAGCTGTCTGTTGTGTCACCTCCTGAATCTGCAGTGCCGCAGAACCTGGACGATGAGGAGGCGGGGGAGGGAGAGGAGGAAGGGGAGGAGGGGGAGGGGAGGAGCCATGCTCTGGGAAACACCTTAGCAGACCAGGTCCCTGTCCCCTGACCACCTCCTAGGGTCCCAGCCCGTTCTTTCCTCTCGTTCCTAGCAGGCAGCCAGCCTTCGGGCCCTTTAGACATCCCTGACCTGCAGGGGACTTGAGTTGCCATCTTTTTTTGATCCTTGGGAGGGCAGGGACTCTGCACAGGGCTTGGGCATCCGCGTGCCGCCCTCCCCCCCGGCCTCCTGGCCCTGCGCTGCCCTCTCTGCGGGCGCTGACCTGCCCCGGGCCGAGCTCCACAGGGCTCGTGTTCCCCTCATCTCTCCCAGCCGTGCTCCGCCTCCTCCCAAGCGGGGCAGGTGGGGCTCCACACACTCGGTTGCTGAAGCAGGGCCCTGAATCCCTTTAGGAGAGACCGGCTGGTCCTATTGTGGCTCTCGGTCCCCTGCCCACCAGCCCATCCCGTCTCCTTGAATAGCCTGGCCCGAGGGCCGGGAAGCTCCTGCTGTAGCAGCAGTTTACCTGGAGGGGTCGAGGGGCACGCGGATGCCCAAGCCCTGTTGCAGAGTCCCAAGGACCGGGAGAAGATGGCAAGTCAGGCCCCCCGCAGGTCGTGGGTGTCTGCACATTCGCACGTGCGCGTCGGTAACTCTCGCCCAGCCCTGCAAATGCGCAGGCGTAGACTCCCGGATGTGCGCAGAGGGCCCGGTCCTGTGGCTCTGCACGCGGCTGCGTTGGGAGGCGCGAGCTTTTGAGAAATGCGGGCCAGGGCGCAGCAGGGAGAGGGGACCGCTGAGCAGGGACCAGGTGCGGCCTCAGGTGCTGGCGACTTCATCCAGGACATCAGGAGCGCAAGCTGGGAGCGGCAGCCGAGCAGTGTCTCTGGCATCTGGCTGGGCGGCCACACGTTTGCCAGCGCGACCTGTCCGAGGCCGAGCCTGCCCTGGGGCCCGGGTGGCCGCGCGGTCTCAGCTGTGTGATGTGGGCTCGCTGTGCCTCCGCGCCACTTCAGCTTCTCTGGGAAATGGGGGTGCTGCTGAGATTTCCACGCCCTCAGGCCCCTGCGCCCCTCTGTGCCCCTCCTGCTCCTGCCTGCGTGCATCTGGGCTCCCACATCACACGGAGGAGGGAGTTATATGCAGCTGGCCGGGACCCTGGTGAGGTCCGAAGGAGGCACTGGACGTTGAAACTGGGCTCTGTACCCCTTGGAGCCCTGCGGTTGAGCCTCCACTCGAGGGAGGGCATGGCAACTGGACTCCCCCAAATTCCCCGTTGGTGAAGGATCGGCCAGGGAGGGTGGGGCGCGGTGCCCAGAGCCTGCTGCAGGATGTGGCAGAGGTCCAGTTGCCAAGCAGAGGGGTGGGCAGGGACCAAGGCGGCTGTGACTGTCAGCCGGAGACACAGGGCGCAGGCTGGAGCACGTGGCCACCACCCCCGGCCAGCTGCCTCCCACAGCGTCACTCCAGGCATCAGCAGCAGCACCAGTAGTGTTGTAGTCAGGGGTTACAGGGAGAACAACTGCTACAGGACACAGTGTTTGTAATACTGTTTTATAATAGTCACCCAGAGTTATACACAAGAAAGTGCAGGAGAATCTATTCACAACACTAAGACCCAGGATATTTAGCCGAGGGCCTGGATCCCATAGCAATGTCCTGCAAGAGTCTCACTAGAGACCCAAAACACATGACAATGCCTTCCACAGTTCCAACTGGGAAACTAAGAGCCCACAATAAGGACTCATGCCAGACTGTTTACGGTTCTGTGCCAGGACGGCCAAAGGTCAGCGGTGGAGCTAGAAAGTCTATGCCAGCAGGGTGAAGGAGCTGTGCAGTGGGTTGAGGGTTCTACATGGGAGCCAAGAAGTCACGCTCAAAAGAAGAAGCGGGGCTGCCCTGAAGAGCACCACAGCCATCCCCAACAGCAACGAGGTCCTGCGCTCCTCCGACGATGGAGAACAGTCGGGCACAGGTCAGGAAGCCCAGCGTGACCAGCTTCTCCAGCACACAGCCTCCCCTCCGGAGCCAGGAAGCGATGCACAGTGTGAGGAGCAGAGCTCCCGCAATGTGAACCACAGCCACTCTCACCGACGAGGTTCCGAGCTCCTCCGACGATAATGGCCGAATCCATATTGGGGAAGCCAGCACAACAAGCACCTCCAGGAGAACGAGTGGCTCGAAACAGCAACTCTTGAAAGAACCCACAACGCCTCCTTCTTCTTCTCCACGTCCCTATTTATGCTGGCAACTTTCTTCAGGTGGAGCATCTTTACTCAACACCAGCTGAATTAATTCAACTGGTGCTAAATTGACCACCAGTTTGTAATCCATAACAAGCAGCCTGACAGCTCTTGGGGACAGGGAATATTTTCCAACGGCCCCATTCTCCTCCCAGCCTGCCCTGCACAGAGTCCGGGGTAAAATGTCAGAATCCCCTGTTTAAAAAGCCACAGCTGTGGCAAAGAAGGAAGAGGCTTGAGGTCCCCCCTGAATTCAGCGAAACCTAGAACTCAGTTCTGTCTCACTGTAAAGTGGGGGTGACTCACTGGGCAGAGTGGTGCACGTCTGCGATTCCAGCCAGCAGGAGGCTGAGGCATGAGGATGGTTGTGAGTTCGAGGCCAGCTTGGGCTACACAGTGAGTTCAAGGCCAGCCTGGACTGCACGGCAGGACCCTGTCCAGTACCCAGAGCGGGGAGAACCCTAACTCACCTTGAGTTGGTAAAAGGGAACTCAGCGCTGAGCGAGGTCCACGGTAGGGACCCAGAAAATGTACCGCCAACATTTTGGAAACCGGCACCTAAGAGGCCTCCACTAAACATCTGCGAACTGAACGGAGGTCGGCATGGAAAAGGGAAAATCTCGCCGACGCTCTGCAGGGACAGATGCCACCGGTCCTGTCTTTATCCTCCCAGAAGCTCGAGGGAGGCCGGGGCAGCGGAGAGCAGGGTGAGGCGCCGTTGTGCCCGTGATGTCAGTGCCCTGTGCAGGATACATTACCTGCCCCAGCACCGCTGCGGCCGACACCGAGGCAGGCTGGGGAGGAGATTCACAGCCCGAGTGCCCAGGGACAGACGTAGGGCCTCATGCGTCTCTGTCTCGCTTGACTGTGTGGCAACCTGCAGCTGATCTGCATCTGCTCTGAGCCTGCCTTCCGTTTTTTTCCCATTTTGTTTTCTGAGAGAGGGTCTTGTTATGTAGTTCAGGTCAACCTTGATCTCACTATTTAACCCAAGTTGGCCTCGAACTCTCAGTGATCCTCCTGCCTCAGCCTCCCAAATGCTGAGATTACTGCTGTGTCTTTCTCCTCTGTACACGGAGGTAACAACACCGACTCTCAGACCTCCTTAGAGGACGTAATGAGGCTCAGGACTGGGCCTGGCATGCAGCTGGCCCTCAGCACACGGTGGCTGTCATGACGGTCACCTACTCGTCACTGTACCAGCTGGTTACTGCCCTGGGATCATTGATCCCCAGGCTTAGAGCTCAAGGCACCAGCACCGCTACAGCCTGAGCCTTAGGCTGCTTCAGCAGGCGGGTGGGGAGGACCAGGTGACAGTCTCAGCAGCCCGTCATCCCCAGGCTGACCTGGCTTCTTCGCACAGCTGTGGCAGGGTGGGGAGCGGGTGTTGAGGGGTCAGGGTATGCAAACCTCAAGTCACAGCTCAGAACCGGCACGGAAGAAACCCAGTTCCACGCCCTCCAGGAAGCAGAAGCCTGAGGGATGGTGGCTGGGATCTCAGGGTCCCTGTCACCTTGATGGCCCAAGCTGGGCCCCCCAGGCGTGTGATGGGGTGGCACGCTGGCCCCTGCACTGCTGCTGGCTCCCTCTCCTGCATGCCCCCAGGAAGCCGGCAGAGGGGTCCTCCAGTTCTGCCTTCGGTCCTCCGCCCCCGCACCCCAGCGTCCTTCAGGAGCAGGGGCCTGAGGCATCGGAGGTGACACAGTGAGGAAGGGGCGTGGCTTTGCACTGGCCAGTGCCCCACCTTCGGGGGAAGTGCAGTGGGGAGCCACTGGGACCCAGCGCCATCCCTGTCCTGGGGGTCCAGGCCCAGGGCTCTGCACACATGTGCCCCTCTGGTCCTAGGGCCTCCCTGGGGGACACGAGGCTGTGGGTACAGAACTAAAACCCCCATTTTCCAAATGCCTCTGAAGAGGGGTGAAGCCACCTACTCTCACCCGCTGGGGAGCAGGAGCCCTTGTAATCCAATGGGGGGCCCTGGAGTGTGGGGGAGAGGCCGCCAGTGTGGTCGCCCATCTGTGCCTGTGGGCGCCCGTGTGCTGCGTGTGCCCAGGTGTGCAGGCTGGGTCCTGTCCGCGGAGGACAAGCGGGGTGTAGGTGACAGCAGGAAAGAACGAACGACGGAATGAATGACCCTAAGTCCGTGGCTCAGAGGACCCCAGAGGCCAGCCAGGCATGGGGCTCTGTGCTCTGCAGGCGAAGGTGGTGGTGGCATGCCTGGCCCTGGCAACTGGCTGACCACGTGCCCCTGGCGTCCCCCGCACACCCTGATGGCTTCCTGAAAGACCTCCCAGCCAGGGTCAGCAGCTGTGCTGGCCGGGACAGGTGGAGGAGGTCTGGCCGGCAGACACTGGGCCTTCCTGGGCACCACTGGGAGAGCTGGAGTTCCAGCACCAGGGGCTTTTGGGGCTGTGTGTGTGGGCAGCGTGTGTATGTCTCTGTGTGTGTGTGTGTGTGTGTGCAAACCCACACTTGTGCACTGGGCCATCTCTGTCCTGGCTGTCGACCTTCCTGGCCCATCCCGCAGGGCCTGCATTTGTGCCCCGCCACGAGCCTCCTGTCCTGCTGTCAGCGCCCACCCCAGCTGGCCCCCAGCACCCATCCTCTGGACGCATCCTGGGCGTTACCATTGGCTCCTAAGGGGCTCAGAGAGCACCCACAGCCCAGCAGGGAGGTAGAAGGGACGGGAGCCTCAGCCTTGGGCAGGTGACTGCTTTGGGGGCCACTGCAAGGATAGAGAAACAGCGCTGAGGTCCCTCCCTGCCAGAGCTGGGCAGGTCTGGAGGGACGGGGGTGGCCGGCTAAACTGGGGCCTCCCTGGAGTCGAAATTCAGGGGCCGGCAGGCTCTGTGCTTCGGGTGACACCACAGCTTGAGCCCGGGGCTGTCCCAGGAACCACGGCACTGTGGAGCCAGGACGGTGGAAGTGTGGGGTTCGAATCCCGACTCTGTTGCCTTCTGGCTGCCAGACTCTAGGCGGGTGGCTGAGTCAGAGGAAGCAGCCTGGGGGTGCAGCCCCCCAAACTCTGACATTGTCTCATCCTTCTTTGAAGAGTTATGCAGACAAGTTTGGAGCCCGCCCCCCACTGTCTACCAGGGTCACACAGGAAGACCCAGTGGAACCGGATGGAAACCCCAAGGCCCTCTGCTCCTGGGGGGACAGCAGAGATGAAGAGACACCCCAAGATACTCTCTGGCACTCCTCCCTTCAGGATGAAGCTATGAGGGTCCTCCTAGAAGAGCAGGGTCCCTGAGGACTGCTGACACCCCCGTGATCCCCCGGGGGACCCTCAGCTTCCTTCCCCAGCACCTCTGGGGGTGCTCAGCTTTCTTCCCACCATGCAGATCCAGGGCCTTGGGAGAGATGGAACCCACCCTGGGGCTGCTCCAACCCCAGGGGGCTGTAGGGACCCTCAGGGATACCAGGGCAGAGACCCCTGTCCGGAACACCAGCCTCCTCCCACCTACTTCTCCTGGGGCTCCTGTGGTCACCCCCAGAGTTTGCTGAAGGGCAGGAGTGCCCCACCCACAGGGCAGCCTCAACCAGCTCTGAGGTTGGGCACCCTGGAACCGGCGTGGACACCAGGGGCTTCTGAGCTGGATCAGACCCTCTGTGTCTGCATGGCTATGGGTCCCACAGAGGTCCCCAATTCTCCATGTTGGGATCCACCAAAGCCTCACATGCTCAGGGTTGGAACTGATGTATGATGAGTGCATTATGGGGTGTTGCAGCTGGCTTACTGAGGTGGGGCCTGGTTGGGAGAGGTGGTCACTGGGGGGCATAGGCTGGCAGGGTCTCTCTCCCTCCTGGTTCCTCCCTTCTCTCTCCACTTCCTGTCTGCCATGCCCTGAGCAGCTCTCCTCCGCCAGGCCCCTCTGCCATGCCACCCCACCCTGGAGCCAGCTGACTATGGACTGATACCTACAAACCGTGAGCCAAAGTAAACCTCTCCTCTTCAGTTTGTGGGTGTCAGGTTTTGTGTCCGTGACCAGGAAAAGAGCTAAGATATTTGCATCTGAAGAAGGTCCCACCTGCAGCCCTGAACCAAGCCCTGCCTCCTGTCCTAGCCACAGACCCTGTCCCCCTGCAGACCACCCTCAGGGCAGAGCAGGGACATGGGGTCCTCTGTGGTCCCAGACAGTGGATGTGGGGCAGATGCCAACAGCTCTCCCGTGAGAACTGTTCTCACTGAGCTAAGCAGGTAGCATGGCTAGGGTTGGGGACAGACAGTATGGCCGGCTGGCTGGGGTTGGACTCCCTATCCTCGCTGCAATGGCAAGAAGTTGAGGGTGTCATTAGGAACAGGCACCTCCCACAGTGTAGTGAGCAAATGAGCTTCCATGCAGCCAGACTGGAGCTGGGCCCGGGAGCTCTGCGCACCCCATGGGAACACAAAATGAGCCCTGCCGCTTCCTGGGCCTTCCTGGTCCCTCCCAAGCCTGCAGAACCCACTCCATGGGCACTGCTACCAACCGGCCATGACCAGGCACCAGGGGGCTCATTTGTGCTCTTTGGTCCAATGGCCTCTTCTTGAAGCACTATCAAAGTGTGTGTGTGTGCGCGCGTGTGTGTGAATTCTGGATTCCAGTCAGGTACATATCTCCTAGCAGCTCCACGCAAGGACACCTTGGGAGATGAGAGCTCTGGAACAGACAAACTTCCTCTTTTCCCTTTGGCCCCTAGGAAGCTCAGAGGCAAACCAGTAGCTCAATATAAAACAGTATGTACTCCAGGGTGGTAACTGAGATCAATCTGCAATTCAACTAGACTGACTGACAGAGCAGAACCGAGGAGTCTGAAGTTGTAATGAATGATGTTGGCTCTCACACATGACCAGGACACATCTCCAAGTAAGTAAACCCAGGGGCAACTTGGCCCTTCGTTTATTTCACCCACACCTGTATTTTCTGTGAACTTTTATATTTTTACATCCATGATCTCTTTGTGGTACGAGGCTTTTTGGGGTGTGCCGGCCCACCTCTCTTTAGGGTGACAGTCTGTGGCCGCATCCCACCACAGCTTGAGGATCTAAAGCGATGTGATTCTGGAATCACTTTGAAGGGCTGCAAAAAAGGCAGACTTCTGAGCTGGGTGTGGTGGCGCCCTCTGCGATCACCACGCTCAGGAGGCTGAGGCAGGAGGATCACTGAGTTTGAGGCAAGCCTGGACTACATAGTGAGACCCTGTCTCAAAAAACCGAAAAAAGAAAAAAAAATGAATATTCGTTGTCCCCCCACCCCCAGATCTGCTACTCCAGAGTCCTGGAACCCTGGCATCTGCGTTGTTACAAATGTTTCCAGGGCACCCGGGTCACAGGTTTGGGAATAGCGCGGTTGCCTGCGGTCACCAGCCTCCTAGACCAAGGCGGCAGCGCCCCCTGGTGGGCCCTGCCGGAACTCCACTCGTTTGCGGCATCCTCTCTGAGCCAGCCTGGGCTACCTGGGGAGACAGCGTCAATCTCCCCTCCCCAGACAAAGCCTCCCGTTCCACCTCAAAGGGGCCCTGGCCACTCTATGCCTCTGGCATGAGAAGGGCTCCTTCGCAGATCCCGGTCAAAGCTGGATGCTCTAGAAAGACACGGCCTCTCTGGTCACCCCCGGAGGCAAGGGCCTCACCACTGCCGGCAGGACGGTTACAAACCCACTTTAATAGTCTCGGAGCCTGCGATTTGTTTTACAGAGCTGAGCACACGGAGCCCCACCACCCCCACGAGGCGCAGGCTCAGCACCCGCTGTCCGGGGCGGGGCGGGGAGCAGAGGACCGGACAGCTGCCCAGCGGGCCGGCCCAGCCTCTCCTCGGGCCCTGCATCCCGTCTGTGCAACGCCCCGCGGGGCTCTCGCGTCCCCAGCAGGCAGCCCCTGTTCCCGCCAGGGCTCACGAGGTCCTGCCCTCACTCGGTGTGGCCCGGCTGGGCTGAGTTGCAGTCCACGCAGTCCCACCACCGCCTTCCGTGAAAATTCGAGAAACCAGACGCAGGTGTGGTGGTGGGAGAAAGCCGCCCCGCCACAGGCAGCGCCCCCACCCCAGTCTGAGGCGCTTGCCCCTGCAGACCCCACCCGGCCGCTGGGGCGGGGAGGACACGGCTGCCCGTGCAGAGCAGTGCGGACAGTGACCCTCGGAGCCGCTAAGAGTCCCCTGGCGACGGGCAGTGAGCGGAGGGGCCACGGGGGTCACCCGGGGCTCAACACAGGCGGCAAACAAGCCAGGGAAAGGGGTGCAGGCCCCGGAAGGTCACTTCCGGTCAGCATGGTGAGGTGGGAGGGGCAGGGGGGAGGAGCTGGGGAGCCCCTGGGGGGCATCGGGCGGGAGCTGGGGCAGGGAGGCGGGGCCCGCGGCCCCTCAGTACTTGGGGACCTTGCTGTAGTCTTCGGAGTGGATGTGGCGGCACAGGCAGAGAGACAGGAGCATGCCCAGGAGCTGTGGGGGACAGGGGCGTCAGGGGGGCGGCCTGCCCGGGCCAGAGGCCCCGCCCGACGTCCAGGCCCAACAACGGGGCCCGGAATCGTCCTGGGATGCAGGCGGGGCTGATGGGTCCTTGCCCTGCGGGCCCAGCCACGCCCTCCCCCCAGGACCCCCACGGAGAGGGCAGGGGACAGACCTCGACAGCAGCGACGCCCACGCACACGCCCAGGATGATGCCCAGGTTCTCCTGCAGCCACGTCTGCACCTTCTCCCTGCAGCCCTGCGGGGGGCGCGGCCGCGTTAGCCCCTCGCGTCCCTGCCCCCATCACGCAGGCTGCACCCCGGGGTGGCCACGCGCGCTGACCCCCCCGGACCCGGTGCGGGCGGGCACTCACCTCTCTGTACACCGGCCACTTGTCCGGGTTGTTGCCGACCTGGGTGGTGTTGAGGGGTAAAGTGCAGAAGCCCTTTATCTCCGAGAAGCTGGTGTTCTCGCCCCTGTCCTTACAGGAGCAGGGGTAGGTGACCTCGCTCTGATTCATGAGCGCCGCGTTTTCCGTCCAGTTGGAGAAGCTGACCCAGCCGCAGCACCTCACCTGGCGGGCGGCAAGGGCGGGGTCCCATGGTCATCCGGGGGCCACCTCCCTCCTCCCCGCCCAGGGCTCTCTAGGTGGGCCACGTGCAGGCCCCCGGAACAGCCCAGCTGCCGGGGTTGGAGTTAGGGTCCGCTCTGGCTTCTACGAGCCAGGAGGTACAGAAGTGGCTTTCAGGCTGGGCGGGGTGGTGCATCCCTGTAACCCCAGCACTCAAGAGGCTGAGGCAGGAGGAGCACTGCGAATGTGAAGCCGACTTTGGCGACATAGTGAATTCAAGGCCAGCCTGGACTATGTAGTGCGATCTTGTCCCCAAAAGTTAAAAAAAAAAAAGTTTCCTTCGCTATAAAAGGGGAACAAAGGCTCCTAAAGTGCGGGCGGAGGTGGGCACGGTCCGGCAAGGTCGGTGGGAGGGAGCTCGGCGAGGTCGGCCCTAGGTAACGTGCTGAGCCTGTGCACGGCTGAAATTTGGCTCTGAGTTCCGGGGTCCTCAAAGTGAAACGGTCAATTCTGCTGTTCTGAAGCCAACAGAAATCGGCCTGCGGAGGACTCGCCCGGCTCTGCAACGCGAGCTCACAGCTACGGCTAATGGCTAGAGTTGCCAGCCGCCGGCAGGGGTTGGTGCCCTGCTGCTTTGTAGCCAGCAGAGGGCGCCAGGCACCAGCATTTCTTCTCTTTCTTCAGAGACAAGGGTCTCACTGTGTAGCTCAGGAGGCTGGCCTGGAACTCCTGCGGATCCTCCTGCCTCAGCCTCTCCAGCCCTGGGGTTACAGGTGGGCACCACCACACCCGGCTCAGGCAACAGGCTTTTGCTTCCTTATTCCAGTTGCCTGGCTGCCTCTGGGAGAGGGGGCGTCCCCAGCTTGTCCCATGCCTGAGCGAGGCACAGAGACGCCCCCCACCACACCCTGCGAGGACACCGACGAGCCGCGGGGAGCGAGTGGGTGTGGCCGGGGCGCGGGTGGGCGTGGCCGGGGGCAGGGAGGCCGCTCACCTGCGCCTGCACGTAGTCCCAGGTCTCCTGCAGGCTGTCCCCGCCGGTGGCGTTGTAGTTCTGGATCAGCCCCGACACCACGGTGCCCATCTCCTCCTTCAGCTGCGGACGGGGACGGGTGCGCAGTCAGACTCCGCTCAGCCGCCGGCGCCGCCGCCCGCGTCTCCCGGCTCGGCCGAGGGAGGAGGTGCAGGGGGCAGGGTGGGGGACACTCATGGCCACTGCTGGGCCCCCACTGCCTGCGCAGAGGGACCAGACAGAAGAACCGGGCCCAGTTTCCTTCCGGGGAGCCGGCATCAGAGCCTCGGTCCTGTGCTGACGGCGCCGCCCACCCTGGCCGGGAATCGAGCTCCCTGGTGGCCGTGGTGAGAAGCACCCAGCTTTCAGTCACCCCACAGCGAAGCCCCATGGCAAATGAGGCAGGCGGGGAGCTGGGAGGAGCAGGGGACGCAGCCCACAGGCCTGGTGCCACTCCGGGCACACAGGTGGGCAGGAGCCCGCGGCCATTAGCCCAGGGCGAGGAGGGGCAGGCCGTGCCCACCGCCCTCACTTCCGGAGAAGGGAGACCTGGGCGGGGCAGGGCGGGGTGCTGGCGGGGCTTTCCCAGACTGCCTTCCAAGAAGCCCACCCGCGGGGCTCCCCCAGGCCCCTCACATGCTGAGCCCAGACTCCCCCGCCCCAGTGCCCTGCAGCCCCGGCGCCTCACAGCTCCCTTGTTACTGCTGGGATCTCAATGCCATCCTCACACAGACCTCGGTCCCAGCCCTGTTCCCACAATACACAGACCCAGACGAAAAGCCCAGAGAGGTCAGTTCACTTAGCCAAGGTCACACAGCCAACGTGCCTAAGAGCAGAGGTCTGGACCGGGCTTGTCAGACTCCAGAACTCACGTTTTCCTCCATGAACCTGTAACCTGTCACGTCGGCCCAGAGGTCTTGGGTCTCTCTGTCCCCATCATGCTGGTTCAGCCTCCAGCCCCCAGGCATGGAAAGGACGGCCCACAGCCTTTCCACCCACCGAGTGCCCCCAGGCCAAAGCCGGGCTCCATTTATACCTGGCCCCTCCCATGGCGCCAGAAAAGAGGTGTGTGTTGGGGTGTTCCACCCCACAGGTGGTTTCCATGGAAACACCACCTCTTGCAGCCTCCAGAGTGCGACTGGGACAGTGCCGGCCTCTGGGACCAGGTGCTGGGGCTGGCTCTGCAACGAGCTGACGCCTGGGATGGCCGGGTCTGCCCCAGAGGCCTGTGTTAGGACGCCGGGACTGTTGCCCTGGCAACGGGTGGGGGAGGGGCAGAGAGACAAGAAAGAGCAGGAGGGAGCCGGGCGGGGGAGACTGCGGCGGGGCTGCCGGGTCCTCCTGGGACAGGCTGCGTCCCCTGGCTGCGGTGGGCAGCTGGGAGCCCCGCTGCCACCCTGCCGGTGCTCACTGGTGTGATACGTGGGGCCCCTCCCCTCTGTCTGCGTCACCCGGGCAGTGGGCGCCCCGGCGAGGACTTCCTGAGAAGGAAGCCCACTGAGGACATCAGGGCCACACGGAGACCCGGGCACGCTGGGCAGCATGACCACATCCCACACAGCCAGGAGCCCGGCCCAGTGCTGGCCGTATAATCCATCAAAGCCCCGGCCAGACAGCAAGTGCAGGCCCTGCTTTAAAAATTATTAAGGGCTAGGCTTGGTGGGGCACATCTGTAATCTCAGGACTCTGGGAGGCTGAGGCAGGAGGATCGCAAGTTGGAACCCAGCCAGGGCAACTTAGTAACTTAGCGAGACCCTGTCTCAAAATAAAAAGGGCCTGGGCCGTAGCTCAAAGGCCCTGGTCACACAGCTGGTTGGCAGCAGCGACGGGACAGAGCCCAGGGACAGAACCAGCCCCGTCACCACCGGCTGGGGCTCGCTCTCACCCCCAGGCTGACTTTTCCGTTCGCCCCACAGCGAAAATCTTCACAGAGCTGGATCCAGAACTGTGATAGGGCGTGGGGGACACCAGGCTGGTACCCCACGACCAGCGCCCCGGAGCCGGCGGGAGCTAAGGTGTTCCCGGCCACCAAGCTCCGGGGCGAGGTCTGGGTCTGGACCCTGACCCCCTCGTGAGTCCCGTTGTCCCCTCTCCAGAGGGGCAGCCCGGATGCCCCTCCTGCCCTCCCAGGACAGAAAGCTCACCTGTCCCTGCAGGGGTTCAGCCACCCCATTCCCTGGGGAAACCAAGGCACGGGTCAGGGCTTTCCTATGGCCGCTTAGTCAGTGGGAACACTGTAAGCAGCGCAACTTGGAGCTGGATCCCCGGTTTTTCTGACCACCTCTCTGGGGAGCAGGGGGAGCAGAGATCCCTTTCCCAGGCTGGGTGAGCCCCTGCTATCGTCTCCAGGAGCCCCCACAGCCTCACCTGCCTCCCCCCACCAGGGACCAGTGCCGCCCACCCCCCAGGGGCCTGTGGACCCGGGGCTGTCACTGCCAGTGGCCACCAGGTCGCACAGCTCAGGGGCTGATGAGCAGGACAGAGCCACGCAGCCGGCCCCAGAGCTGACCCGGAAGCTGTGTCCCCACACGCACCAGACGCACACGGAGCCGGGGGCACAGTGAGCACCTGCCCCCACCTAGCCCCAGGACCAGTCCCCCGGAACTGCCACTTCCGGACCCCGGGCTTCCTCCGATTTCAGAGGTGCAGGTGAGGGTCGGGGCCCGTGTTACGGCAATAGAGGAAACTGAGGCACAGCGGGCCGAGTCTCTCACCGAGGGTCTTGGCATCAGAGCTCCCTGCTCTGTAACAGCCCCAGTGGGTGGGGCAGAAAGGAGTTCAGTCCCTCCCGGGACGTGCAGGGTGCTGGGAAAGGGAAAAGCGACCCCCCCTTAGGCAGTGACGCAGCAGCACCAGAGGTCCCTGGCATGGCCCTGGGTGCCATGGGACAGAAGTGAAGACCTGACCCCATGCATGACCCCTTTGCTAGGAAAGGAGTATCACTCCCCTAACCACTGGCTTCCTGTCTGTCTCGCAGCCAAGTGCACTTCCTCCCGTCCTCTGAATCTACTATTTCCCCTTTTGCTTTGGCTGCCAGGAAACTCAACACTCAAGTCAGGAACAAGAGTTCTCTCTGTAAGTTCTGCTCTCTCTCATTTAGGTTTCAGTTGCCTGTTTGGGAGTCAGCTCCAGTTCTCCTGAAAAACAGGCTGGGTCTATGTTACTCACAAGGAATGAGGATGTAGGTTAAGAATGATCACCATGAAAATGTTATCGGCATGGACTCAGAAGCCAGGATGCCTGGATTCTAATCCTGGCTCTGCTACTTCCAAGCTGTGTGACCTTGGGCAAGTTGCCTAACCTCTCTGTGCTGCAGCTCCCACCATATCCCTAAGGCTTCAGAAGATGCAGTGTGCACACACCAGACCCCATAAATGATCTCTGGGACAGTTACAAATCCCAGTGGCCCTTCCTGCTCCCTTCTCTTCAGTGCTTCTGTGTTTAGAGTCTAAAAGGCCAATATTCACTTCCCAGCCTGGTGCTGCGGCAGCCACCCTGTAGCCATGAGGCGAGTGACAAGCTGCTTAAAAGCCATCATGGGAGTGAGGATACTCAAGCCAGCGTCTGCGAGCTTCCGAGCCAGGCTGCTGCCCCACGTCCCTCACGGACTCCTCAGGACCGGGGGTGTCTGTCCGTGACAGCACAGTGACTCCTTGTCCCCAGGTGCCCAGCCCAGCTGGGGGTGGGGTGGGGCACTCACCTTGCCCACGTTGAAGTAGAAGAGGGTCCCGGCCACCACCTGGGCGATGAGGATGAGCAGCAGGAAGGCGAAGTACTAGGCAGAGTGGGCGGAGGTCAGCGAGCAGGCGCCCCCTGCACCGTCCCCCGCCCAGCCCGGAGTGGGGGTCCCTGACTCACCAGCCCCAGCAAGCAGCGGATCTCGTTGATGGCGCCTATGCAGCCCAGGAAGCCCATGCCCACGGTGACCGCACCCACGCCGATGAAGACATAAGCGCCAACCTGCAGCGAGCTGTAGGAGGTTTCTAGGAGGAAGGGGGGGACACGGCTCACCGAGGGCAGGGTCGCTGGGGACAAAACTGGCGGGCAGTGGCTGGGCGCCAAGGTGCACGCCTGTGATCCCAGCGCTCGGGAGGCTGAGGCAGGAGGATCGCCTGAGTTTGAGGCCAGCCTGGGCTACATAGTGGGTTCAAGGCCAGCCTGAACTATACAACAAGACCCCGTCTAAACCGGGGTGACCCGTCATGGAGCAGCCTCCTGCACCCCCAGGGTGCTGCCTCCCCTGGATATGTCCCATTCTCATGAAAACTGCACCCTCATCCTGATCCAGCCCCGCCTGCAGCCTGCTCTAGTTTTCACCTCTGCACCAATCAGGATCACGGGTGCTCTGCGCCTTACTGATTCTTCTTGCCCACTTTTGCTCCCACTGCCCCAGGGATGCGAGCTGGAAGGAGGTGAGGGTGTCCCCTGCCGTGCCCCCGCTGGTGGAGTGGTACCCAACGCTGTAAGGGTAGCGCGAGTCTCCTAAACTAAGGCACCATGGGAAACTGAGGCCCAGAGGGCACCCTGGATGCCTGGGACTCAGGAGGGCAGCTACAAGGCGGATGGGGTGGGGACGATCAGGAGGCCACACAGGCTTCCTGGAGTCAGGGACCATGAGGGGCGGGTCAGGCAAGGGGGCTCCTAACTGCTCAAGAGCAGAGCAAAGGCGCCCGAGAGTGAGGACGAGGGCCCTTCTGGTCTCCTGGCACCTCCTCCACGAAGCCTTCTGGGATTGCTGCTCTGGTCTCCCGGGCTCCCCCGGGTCGTACACTGGGCAAAGGCTGGCAGGGCAGGGATGTCGCCTGCTGGAGCAGGTGTCACCTGCGGCCATGTCCCCAGCCAGGTGTGCCTCAGTCACCTCCCTGCCCTGTGAGCTATGCCCGGCCCAGGGACTGGGTGT
>RJWM01033703.1:0-20361 GCA_004363535.1 Dasyprocta punctata
AAAAAAAAAAAAAAAAGAAAAACAGAAGAGGGCACTGAGCCCAGTGAGATTCATTATTCTGTTGTTCATAAAGCATTTGTATTTAAATTTGAGAATGCTTACCGGAAGAGAAAGAAATGTGTTGAAAAAATCAGCAAAGATTTCATTCTCTAGCAGAATTATAAGATTTGTCGAACCAATGATCTCTATATGAAGAGAAAAACACAAAATAAACAAAAGCCCCTATGAGCAGAACTGCATTCAGGTTAGAAAATGAAGCGATTTAGCAGGTCGTTTTCCATAGAATGATGATGGCCTTTACAGTCATCCAACCCGACTTCCCCTTCTCCATCCTCTCGTTTTCAATCCCACTGTGGTTAAACACAGGAATGGGCGCTCGCTGCCTCACAGAACTGCCTATTCCATTTATAAAGAGATAAAATGGTTAGAAAACTTTTTTCTTTCTGTGAACACTCTACCTTTTTTCTATTTTTGAAATTCTTCACTCTGAGGTTTGACAGACTTTCTCTAAGTTCTCTTACATAAGAGAGTGCTTCCAATATTCACAAAGATATCACAGCTTTCTGTTTTCCTCCAACCTCTCTGGCTAGTCGCTAAGCAACACTTCAGCCATTCTTTCTATGGCCTCCCTTCCATCTGGTTCCTCTCTCATTAGCTGGAAGGACACCCACAACCCAAGCATTGCAAATACTTCCCAGGGCAGAGTACCAGAGAACTATTGCCTATATTACATGTTCTATTATTAAAATATGCTAACCACCTGGTGTCCTCAGGAAAAGGGATGGAGGATGTTGTTTAGCTTTCTTATGTTATCAGAACTGCACCCTATTGGTGGGACCTGAAGTGGAGTTAGCTTTGGAGGCTCTCACATTACACCATAAAGTCCACTATACTTCATGTGTTACCTTTCATGAACCAAGGGTAGGGATTTCTATGTACTCTGGTCAAATTTGAACAATTTAGTTTGGGCCCAACATCAAAGTCTGGCAAGAACTTTCTTGGACGTTGGTCTGGCCATCAATGTATTTATCACGCCTCTCTGTTTTCATCATTGTTTTACCCAAATTAACTGGAAGATATAAATATGGAAAGTCAGAAAGCAAGTATAGAACCTCAAGTGTACCAGGTGACCCCTCTAAATGCATTCCAATTCACTGTGCTGTTTAAAGTACAAAGTCCAGCTAGTGACTAATAAAGTAATTACCAAATTACCCAATAATTATCCCAGTTGATAATGTATGACTATAAAATGAAACTAAATTTGGCTTAGTAGGGCTGTCTCTCAGTTTCATCAAGTGCATGACAAGGATAGTAAATAGCACTCACAATCACTAGGGTACGGTTTTGATAAAATAAGAAAATAAAAGTGATTTTTATCACTTTTCCTGGTAACACTAGGTGGTTATTTTTCTTTAATAATAGAAGTAGAAACAAACACAAACACTACTTTGAAAGTGAAGTTGGTGTCATTCTTGCCTTCTGTTCCACAGATAGTTTTTCTTCTAGTCTAGTGTTGCAAATTTTCTTGTGTGTGTGCGTGTGTGTGTGCGTGCGTGTGTGTGTATTTTCAGCATCCCTTACCAGCCCTCTGCTCCTCTTTTTATAAACATTCCCCTACCTAATTAATCTGTAACACAGATGAGTGCCAAATCTGCATTTTCAGTTTAGACTTCTTGTTCTGGCTTTAATTTTAAATACCCAGCAAGACATGAGACATCTCTTTGCGTATACACCAAGTGCTTCCATGTCAATGTGTTCAACATCTCCAGGATCCCCCATCATGCTCCTTTTTCTGTAGCCCCAATCTCAGTTACTGGAAATATCACACATTCAATTATCTTACCCAGAAAACTGAGATTCAACTCTCTCTCCCTTGGTCTCTCTCCTTTCTCTGCCTCCTACATGCAATGATCCCTTATCCTATGTAGTTTCTCCCCGGTACATATTTTTGAAATCTGTCTTCTCTTCCCTGTCCATACACTGTTACTCTCTTATTACATTTGACCTTAGCCAAAAGGCCAAGAAACAATTGTTACTCTCTTATTTCAGGTTCCTATTATCTCTTAACTAGACCACTACATCACCTTCTTGAAAGTTCTACCTAGTTCCAGTCTCTTTCTCCTTCTAAGTGCCCTCCACACATTACCTCATAATATGTTGGTGTTGTTATTGTTAAAATTTTTCAAAGATCTCCTTAATGTCTTACAAGGTAAAGTCCAAATTCCCTAGTATAGTCTCTAAAGATTCACACTATTTGGTTTTGCATTCTAGGCTTTTCTATCACTTTAACCAAGTTATCTCATGTTTCCAAGCCAAAACTAAGGCATCTCCATTTCAGGAATATGTGGCATACTCTCAAGTCAATTTCATGTCTTTTAATGTCGTTCCTGTACCATTGCGCGGAATATCCTCTCAACTCCAATTGGCTTCAGAAATCAGTAGTTATCTGTCAAGAACTGGTTTATATATAATCTTCTTGGTGAACAAAGAATGATTGAATCTACCACTATGGTAGATAATTCGCTACTCCCTTGTAGTAGCTTGTACATCTTTCGTAATACAATAAACACATTTTATTGTTTTCCTTCTTTAGTGTATGTACTTTCCTTCCAGACTGAGGCCTCTGAGAGAAGGGCATTGTCTTTTCATCTCTTTTCTCCTAAGCTTTCAAAGCATTTGTAAATTGTCTAAGATCTAAGCATGCTAGATGAATTGTTCCTTCAAGAGATTATCTTTCTATTTTATAAAAAAGAAATTAAAAAAAAGAAATAAAAATTTCATAACAATATGGAGAATGCCAATAGTTAATACAATGAGTATCATTACCTTCAAAGTAGTTACTCAGTGTACAAGACATTGTCAAAAAAGATTCTTACAAAGAAGCAAAAAAAAAAATAGATATTAACACAAAACTTTCTTTTCAATGATTTTTTAACCTTTGAGGGCTTTGTATGTCACTTATAGAAACTGACATGAAGTTTTTGAATGAATGTGCTTATCGAGACCACCTGAACACAGGAAATGGGTTTAGCAGAATTTTCCTGGCTGATTACTTTCCTTTTCTCTGCATCCTACTGGTAACAAGGGCACTGACTATGATCAGACTGGCCATTGGCAAGACCATTGCAATGAGATATGGGAGCAAGGTTCTCCACATTTCCCTTTTCCCCAACTTATCATTTCTTCATTCCTGTTTTTTCCATTCCCACCTTTTCTGCCTCTAAACTTTCTAATAATCTGGGAAGGCTTTCAGCACTCATTCCACCCCATAGTAATATCGACTTGTCACCAAAAGAAATCAAACCCCATACTAGCTTTCCCCTGGGAGGAGGAAAAGCACATGGTGGCCCAGTCTACATTTGACTTCCTCTCTCTTGCCTTAGTTGCCTTTTGAATGAAGCCTTGTTCTATCCTTAAAGATCTGGTGGCAGAAGATAGGGAGGGGAAGGAAGAGAAACAGAAAGCTAAAACAAAGGACATCAATGACATAAAGTCAAAAGGTTCCCCTGAACGGCTTGCTACAATTTAATGTCTGGGAAAGCATGTGGTTTGCCTTGAGGGCTCAAAATCTTGGAGGAATCCCTCTCAGAGACTCACCAGCGTTGCTCATACTGCCATGGTTTTCCTGCCACTGCAATTGTTAGGAGTAGAATTAAGCTCTAGTCAATAGAAACTCACCCCTTGTGAACACACAGTGACATCTGTGAAGGATTCCAGATTCTACAGGCACTGTCTATTTGTCTCTCGTGCAGATCTCATTCTGGAGCTGCCTTATCTGAGCTCCTGGGACATCTTGAATGTATGAGATTCATCCCATACTTAGTTCATACTATTTTGTGTACATTGACATATTCTTTCTAAATATGTCTAAGATTGCTTCATTATTCCATGACTCCTTTTCTGACCTCCGAAGATGTTTTTCATAGTTAAACTCAGCTTACAAGGCACTTATAACTATTATATTTGATATAATTTTTTGAGTCAGGATCTCACTAAATTGGCCAACCTGGTCTTGAACTCACAATCATTCCATCTCAGCCTTCTGACTAGCTGGGATTACAGGTCTGCTCCACCACACACAGTTACATTTCATGTAATTTATTTTTTTTTTAATTTTCATTTTAAAGAGGATAAAACCAAGGAAAATAAAACAGAATAAAACCAATCAAACATAAACCAACATAAGTGATGCAGGACTTCAAAACCTTATGAAAGCAACAATAGTTACCATAATGCCTTTTGTTGTCTTCAAAATAGCTTCATATACTTTTGGACATAGGAAAAATCAAACAGAACAGAATAGAATAGACACAATAAAACCAAAACAGTGAATGCAATAAACTATAAAACAAACCATCAGTAAATTCAAAATGGCTACCATAATGTGTCTTGCTATCTTTCAAATAGCTGCTCATGTCATCAGATTTAACATAATCAAACAAAATGAGAGAGAATAAAACTCAGCCCAACAAAACAGTGAAAATGATATGGTTTCCTGGCCGGGATGGCTTCCTGGTGAGGCCTGGATCTCCCCCACCGCTCCCCCCACAGTCTGCAAATGACGCAGACTCATGGAGAGAGGCTTGGGTATGACTATCCCCACTCCAGCAGCAAGCAGCATATGGCGCTGGTTTCCGGGAGGGGATCACCTCCTGGTGAGGCCCCTGGTTTTCTCCCCCTGCAGTCCGTGAGTGGCACAGACTCATGGAGAGAGGCTTGGATGTGGCTCTCCCCACTCTGGCAGCATCATGTAATTTTAATGAGCACTGTCTCCTGGATGTTCTGTCTGCTTAAAACATCAAGATCCAAAGAGGTTGATTCCTCTCTCCTTGAAAGGTTGGCAGGCACTTGTTTTTTTTTTTTCCAACTCTTCATTTCTCTTGTCCTCTTTTGACAGGAAGTTTATAATAAAGATAAAAGAGCATCTTCCCTGTAAATCTTAAAAATTTAGCTAAGAACATTGCAGGCAGCCTTGATCATCAACTTGATTGGTTTGAGAAATGGCTGGGAAATTAGTAAGTGTGCTTCTGGGGGTGTCTGTGAGGGTTATTCCAGAGATGACTGGCATGTGGGTCAGCAATCTGAGGGGGGACCTGTCCTGAATGTCTTCTCTCTCCTTTCTCCTCTCTTCTCTTTTCCTCTCCTTGTCCTTCTTCTTCCTCTCTCTGTCTCTGTCTCTGTCTCTGACTCCCTCTCCTTCTTTCTCTCCCTCTCCCTCCTTCCTGGCCACCACAAGTTGAGCAGTTTTTCTCTACCATAGCTTTCTGCCATGGTGTTTCTGCCTCACTTCAGGTCTACAAGCAATGAAGTCAGCTAAGCATGGACTAAGACAAGACGATGAGGCAAAATGAACCATTCCTCCTCTAAGTTGTTATCCTCAGGTGTTTTGCCACAGAGTTGGAAAGGTGACTAACACATTCTCCAAACTTGTGAGAAAAGATTAATTTTGTGTCACACCTAATGAGAGAATTTAGAGAATTTAAAATTCCTAGGATTGTTGGGCAGCTTGTAAGACCTATTGAACATTGTCCCATGGAAAGAAAGAACTATGGAAGTTAGAAGGAAGGTTGTTGACAATGAATTGCAAATAAAATATCACTTAACTTTGGGGAAAAATGCTGTATTTTATTTAGCATATGTGAAAAACAGATATTGTTAAAGTTATTTTAATGAGGTTTTTTTACTTCTTGGTATTTTGTGTGTCCCAAGATGAGCTTGTAGCCTGCTGTATGTCTTCAATCTGTTATCAATTCACCAGTCAGTGCAACACAAATATTTTAAGAGAGTTCAGGGTAAAGGTCTGGATGGTTCCACTTCATTTTAATCCTTGGAATATCAACTCCTTTGAAAAAGGCTATCACAACCTGAGCAAAAGAAATAGGATTGCAGTCTCTTCTAAGACTAATGTCATACACAGTAGTGATATACATTCATATTCCTTAAAACGGTGTACTTTCAGAACAGTCTTCAACCAAGCTGTGTAAAACTCTGCTCTAACCCTATTTATTATTGCCCTGTCATTTTCCCTACACCTCAAAAAGGCTGACTGTTGGAGTTATCAACCAATGGGGGTCACACCAGCAATGCTGAGAATGAGAACCAGCATCATGGCTGCATGCTTGACAAGCATGGTGGTTGCCTGCCTGCCATTTTCAAGACTTTCTAGTTCCCAAAGGAAAAGAACCAGATATCTCTCCAACTTGTATGATAAAAACAGTCCATGGTGCTTTTGTGGAAAACATAAACTACTAACTCATTCCCTTGGTGAGTCTCATCAGAAGGACTGCAGTGGGGCTCAGGAGTTTGTATATTTTGCAAGTACCCTAGATAATGATTGTCATCAGGAGAATATAGGAAGTGTTACCTTATAAATTAGATAGACCCGACTTCACATCTCAGATCTGAGATTTGCTAGCGATGTGGTAGATCAGAACCAGGTTGAAATAATTTCCCAAAGCCCTGGGCATCTCTTTTACCCTAGTGATAGTTACCATGGAAACGGCAGCAAGTCTTTTTGGTAAATGTTAGGAAGACCATTCACAGTAAACATGTGCAAAAAATATCACAAGCTTCTTCCTAGTGGCAAAAGGGTTTTCTTTTCTTCTAAAATTTCCCAGAGCCTGGGACTGTAGCTCAATGGTAGAGTGTTTACCTCCACATGGGAGGCCCTTGGTTCTACGACAGCTCAAGAAAAAAAAACTTCAAATTGGATGAGGGTCCTGATTCTCCACCATGACAACTTATTTGCTCTTTCTGTTTATTAATCAATTCAGCAGCAAATATTTAGTGAGTACTTCCATGTGACAGAAATTTTCTAGATGTTTTAGATCCATCAATGGATTAAACAAACACCTATCATTCCCAGTGGAATTTGCCTGGAGTGCCCACTCATTTTTTCCAGAAAGATTCCATGATCAATGACCACCACAGTAATCTGTGTGTACAATTGTTCTGATGTGTATACTGCCTGTTACGGTGACCACACTTACTTTGCTTTTGGTGATTCGTGCCATCTCACATAGAAATCAAAATCCGCTTGCGATGATAGCATATTCTTTTGGCACTGTGACTGTCCCCACTGTGCCACTGTTGTTAGCGCAATGCTTTTGAGTATTTGTTGTCTTGGGCACCCACATACATAATCTCACTGGCCCTCAGCTTCCACACTACCCCTTCAACATGAAAAGTTCTGGGTAGAGGGCTTGATAGCTGAGCCTAGGACAGTTATCCAGGTCCAAATCATTATTGCCAGGGCCAAGAGAGCAACTAACATTCTCTATGGCATCCATAGTAGGAGATGATCGTCCCATGTCTCACACAATGATTTTTCATCCCAAATAGGATGTGTGGCCAGATACTCAGTGGCCAAGAGATTTTTAGGGAGCACACACACAATTTCTATATCTTTGATTGGATTCTGTGTTTATTCATGTCCACACCTGTAAGTGTGACAACACACAGATCCAGTTGATGCTTACTGGCTGCTTGGACAACACCTTTGTACGTGTTTCTCCTGCTCTCCTCCTTGGCCAGCCTTCATTTCTTTTAAATTCCTAGTTCAATTCCAGAGTCCTTTGCAGGCTGATGTGAAGATGGTGCCCTCTGGTGGACAATGATAAAGATTACGCCCTCTTTCCCTAAATTACCCTAATTTTTTATTTTCCCCCAGATTTATCTTCAGTTGGCTTTATGTACTTTACAAAGTGATCAGGATTACCACCAGAGTGTCCATATCTATTATTACAGAAGGAGGAAAGAAAAACTCATCTTCCAAACAGCAGGTCCATCTGTTCTACCATTATATCAGACCTTAGCTCTAATTCTACTTAGGTCCCTCCTACTACGTATTATTTCACCCAGATACTACATGTGATGACACATAACAATACTTGGAGGCATTAATTTTCTAAAAGATATGAGTTTATCAGTATTTAACGGAACTTCATAAGTACCTCCAAATAACTACTTGTGGTGGCTCTTGTGTGTAATCCCAGCACACTTTTAGGCAAGAAGATTGCAAGTTCAAACCCAGCCTTGGCAATTTAGTGACTTAGTGAGGCCCTGTCTCAAAATTAAAAAAAAAGGCTGGGATGTAGCTCAGTACAAAGACCCTAAATTCAATCCCCAGTAAGAGAGACAGACAGACAGACACATACACACATACACACACACACACACACACACACACTTAAAATGACACACACCCCAGGAAAAACAAATGGCTCTGGTATCTCTCACTTTTAGAGGTAATTTGTAGAGAGATAATGTCTTGAAATATTCATATTTGGGCCTTACCTTTAAGCCCTCGTATAGGACTTTTCTATGTAATCAAAGATATTACCTCACAGATTGTAATATCAGCAAAAAACAAACAAACAAACAAACAAAAACCAAGAAAATCAAAAAACCCAAAAAACTCCTGTTTTTATATTTAAGAAAAATCCAAAATATACTCTTAAATTAAAAAAGGAAGAATGAGTGAAGTATAAAGCAGTTTTCCCACAATAATAGGAAAGAGGGCAGAGGAAAAGCAGATTCCCTACCATGCCAAAGCCAAGGCTCTAAAGAAAGCTCAACTAGGCTAAGGAAGGAGGAGCTACACAGCTGGACCAAGGTCAGGAACAATATCCAAGGTGTGGAAGAGACCCACAGGTGTGAGTAGGAAAGGGGCAGAGACTACAGGGAACACCGTGGAGCTCTGTTAGTCCAGTCTCCAGGGCCAAGGGAGTGCAAGGAGACTGAGCTTATTTTATTTCCTCACAAGGGACTGCTGTCCATCTCCAGTGGAAAGGAGCATTTCCGTTTGAGGACCCCACTGGTGCAGGTGTGAGTTGTCCACAGGAGCTGATCACATGCTGGATGAAGCTGACACTGAGACTTGGTTGAGCCCCATCTAAATGATTCTGGGAAACAACGCTCTCCCCTCTGCAACCCTCAGAAAGCTCACATCACTTCTTGCCCCAAACCAGAAGGCAAAGATCCTTGACAACCAGAGAAGTACCTTAATTCTTTTTCAGTACAGCGATTTCACCCCAGGTGGGTTTTGTTGTTGTTGTTTTTGTTGTTGTTATTGTTGTTTTGTTTTGTTTCTCTTTTGAGACAGGGTCTCACAAAGTCACTCCAACTTGTGGTCCTCTTGCCTAAGTCTCCCAGAGTGCCAAGATTATAGGCGTACATCACCATGCCTGGCTCTTAACTTTTGAACAAGAAAATTAGAAAGGAAGGATAGATCTAGAATCACAGAGTACATTTAGTTCTCCCAAGAGCTAGAATAAAAAAGGCAACAAAAGGATGAAAACAAAATAAGAAGGATGATGATCCTCTAGAATCTTGGGCCCAATCCCTCTGTATCCTAACTAGATGCTTTATTCTCAAGCAAGGGAGAAATTTCTGATAGACTTTTCCTATCTATGGGTCTCTGATAATTTGACTCTACACAGAATTCCACCCCCTTGACACCCAGCTATAATATTATGTGACAAAAAAATAATATCTGGCTACCATAACCCACTTGCTTTACCATTTTGAGTTTTACTTACCTATAAAGGACAGTTGTAAGGGTTAAAAAGAAAAGGATACAGGATAAATAAACCATCGCACTTTATCATACATGACAACCAGAAAAGAGCAGATCCAGGCAAGCCTACTTACATGGAATTTGATTCTGAACTGTGAAGTTCAATGCACTGCTTGCCTAGGAGAAGAATCTGTATTTGGGGAAGCCCTGGAGGTAGACAGGCCCTGGGATTCCCCTTTATGTACAGGGGTCCCCCTATTCTACTAGATCCTGCAGAGGAAGAAGTTACCTTTGCATTCGATAGATCACAAGTCGATCAAAGGAGAGAACTTAAGAACAGTTCTATGAATTCTACAAAGTCAAAATAACATCCTGATTTCATATGAATGTTGAAGAGACCCAGAACCGGAGAGGATAAAGGAGGTGAATCCTGTAATGGGTACATTATCACCATGTGCTAAACAAGATAAGCAGTATATTCTATATGGCAGCGTGAGGGATCATTTTTAAAAGGCCCAAAGGCAGGGTGGGGTAATGGATTTTAATATTCTTCAGGTGGGAGGGGTAGCGAGGGTTTCAAAGAGAGGCACTGGACAAGTAGATGCTGTGGCTGGAGTTGAGGACAGTAGAGGCTGGGCGGGAAGCACTTGGAGAGCTGAGAGTGCTCTCTTGGATTTTTGTTTCTCTCGCTTTTTTGCCTTTTCTTGCCACATCAGTCAGCCAACAAAACAGAGAAGCCAGAGGAGAGAGGGGCTATGCAGAGCCTGCTGTCCCAGGGCAGGACCCCAGAATGCAGCGTGCGTGATCCTGCGCTCTGAGTGCTCACCTCCCAGAGCTCCTCTTCCAGATGTTCTGGAGTATGCAAGCAACAGGGAATGCCTTGGAATATGCCCGGGTTCAGGCATTAACACAAAGGTAGCGATGCCACACAAAAGAGAAGCTATAGATCCAGGTCATCAAAATGGCATCAAACAACACATGCCAACAGAAGAAAGTAGTGGTGAACTCTATGTCATTTCTGTCGTCATCCATCCATTTGTAGCCAGAGATGGGTTTGTACAGCATAAAGCCTATCTGCATCAGCCAAGAGCCTATGATCATATACAAAAAGGCTTTCATCATCCAGATGAGTGTCTCATTGGGAGCCCACAGCTCTGTGGTCACCACGAGGGTCAGCAGGAACATGGCCTGCGTGAGCAGCATGTGAGACTGCAGCTCCACGCCTTCTGTGTCCTGCATGTGAGACACCATCAGGGGCAGATATATAAATGTGCTCAGGACTTGGGCACCTTGCTCCAGCGTGGCACACCTCTGAGGCAGCAGGGTCTGGCTCACCACGTCTAGACATCCACTCAGAAAGAAATACATATAGAGAGTAAGATGCTGCCACTGTTTACGGTACATAAAGTTTCTCTGATGATATATCTTGCTGATAAGTACCAACTGTCCCGGAATGCTATGGAACTCTTGAGCTACTAAAATGCAGGCACTCAGTATCTTCAGGAAGCCAACCCAGTGTATTTGCCTCAGCCTTGCCCATCTTCCTTTGTTCCAAGGACGCTGTGTTGGATACTGGACAGGGCAGTTGCATATCAAAGCCCTGGAGAGGAGTTGTGCATGGTAAAGTCCATAGAGGAAAAAAGACAGCCCTGGGTATAGATGACCTTCAAAGCCTCCCATGAGGTTGGTTGAAAGCTGGTGAATTCAAAGGCAGAGGCTAAAGTTTCAAGAATGACCACTCCCTCAGGCCCTAGGGTGCGGAGAGAGCCTCCTGCAGCTTACTTATATCCTCCATTCAGCCTACTGCATGCACATACAGGCGTGAAATGGTTTTGGAAGCAGCCCAAAATTATGGTGGGGTGGGTGTCATGGTTTCCGTTGTAGTCTTCTGCTCTGCTTCATCGATAACCAGCTAACCATTGACAAACAATGAAATAAGCATGTTGTTCTCGGATCCTATTCTATAGGGCACCCTTGTCTTTCGGGCCACCCTTGACTCCATTGCACCCTTCCTTCCTGTCTTTGTCCATTCAGACTACAAAACACCATGAAGAACACCAATAGCAAAATACCATAAACTGGTGGCTAATACACAACACAACTTTATCATCTTTCTGGAAGTTGGAAGTCCAACATAAAGATGCCAGCCATTCCATGTCTGATGAGGGCTTGCTTTCTCATATGTAGCATTTTCTCACTGTCTGTACCTCGTAATATCTTCAACGTAAGAGTGAGGATCCCAACACAAGAATTTTGGGAAATACAAAGTTCTGATCATGACAGCTGCAAACTTACAAAACATAAGGAAGAACCCAGAGAAAGCATGAAGGGCATACAATGTAGGGTATATCCCTTAAGACTCCTTCCATATGACCTTGTACAAGCACCAGCAAATGTAGTCCTCTAGATAGAGATCATCATTGGGGCCCCAAGTAAACACACGGAATGCCCATGATCCTGAAGTGGCCTAAATATTGCCAGAAAACTTTTCACTCCTGAGAAGTCTCTCTTCTGAGCTCCAGAAAAACAAACAAACAAACAAACAAACAAATAACTGGGATGCCACCATTTGAGATTCTTTCCTTTGGGCTGAAGCAGTGTTTTTCCAAGTTAAAATGCAGATGAATATATCCACCCAGGAGTATTGATTTGGAGTCTCTTGGGGGTAGTGTTTTGCAGCAAGTATTTCAATAAATACCACCAGGGAATTCCTACGCAGGTGTCTTCCGTGGGTGAGACACCATGGAATACCAAAATTTTCAGATGTGCTGGTGAGAAAGGGTGCACATTAAACTAGTAATTTACTGTGAGTTTGCCATCAAATATTTACTCTCAGGAAATACAAATTTATTTAGGACTGAATGGTCATATTAACTTCAAGGCAGCCAATCAAATACAAGGAATGTTCCAAATTTTGTTACATGTGAAATGTATAAATTCCCATTTTGGTTTACATGTTGGTAGATTAATTTTTGTTGCTACTATGAAAGGACTTTCTGTTTTGTTTGATAATTACTATTGATATAAGAAGCTATAATTTTGTGCTGATCACACTAATTACCTTCCATATGACTACATGTATAAAGTTCAAAAACAAACAAAATTAAACATGAAAAGTATGTGGAACTATAATCAAAATTCAGGAAAATGTTCACCTTAGAGAGGGGAAAAATAAGGCTTGAGAAGGACAGAAAGAATGTTGAAAATAATGACAGTGTTTTTCTTAGAGTTAGTGGTGAGCACAGAAGTATTGAGTACATCAAAATTATATGGTTTACATATATTCTATCAATGTTATTTTATATGTACCCAATATTAAAAACTTCATAAGAAATAAGGAAACTAAGTACCACTATGTGGGCAAGAAAGACTGAATAGTTAACAAAGCTAAGAGGCAAAAAGGTAAGGAGACAACTATAAATGCACTCCCTCAAATGTTAAGATGAGCTTTTTTCTTGTAGTGTATGAGTCTCTGTACATCAGGCTTTTCTTGTCAGTCATATAATGTGCTATTGTACAGAGGTGCTTCTCATTTTAAATGCTTTTTCTTTATCTAGTTCTTTACTGATAGACATGTTAGTCCATCTGATTTTTTGTTTTTTAATGAGCTGTGGTAAGTAATTCTTCTTAGGGTAGACAGCCATAAATGGGTCATGGATTGTTAGTCAGTTTTCATCATTATAAAAAATACCTTAAATAAACAAATTGTGAAGGAAAAAGGTGTATTTTGACTCAGAGTTTAGGAGCTTCTAGTCCACGATCAGGTGGACCCACGGCTTTTGGGTCTGTGTTGAGGGTTGGGAGGTAGCACAGCATGCCAGCAGCACAGGCCGAAAAAATCCCTTATCTCATAACCAAGAAACGTAAGAGATAGGGGAAGAGGTAAGGATTCACGGCCCCTCAGAGGGCAGCTCCATAGTGACCTCAGACCTCCCACTGGACCCCACCTCTTGAAGTCTCCACCACCTTCCAGTAGCACTGTACGGAGGACAGATGAACCAAACACATTCTAAATCCAAACTATAGCACAGACTACTCCCTTTTAGGTTTTAACAGATAGTGATAAATCTTCTTTCACAGTAATAATACTAATTTTCACTCACACTCACAACTTGTAAATGAGCAGGCTCTCTGGATCAACCTTCCCCAATGAACCTTCCAGTTGGTTCCTTCCGTTTCACTCCCACCCACTTTCCTTGTTCAGGGCCCTCCCACTCTGCATTACTGAGACATCTCTCAGTGAGGCGCCAGCCCTCCTCTGCTCCTGTCACCTTACAGCCAGGGGAGCACTGAGAAGAGAGAGCTCATGGCGTCACTGACTAATTTAAATTCTCCAGTAGAATCCCATTGCTTCACAGATAAGATCTAGGTCCTTAGAATAAGCTTCAAGGACCCTCATCCTCTGGCCTGGTCTCACTTCCAGGTCAGCTTGGAATAGTCTTCCTGTCCTTTACCCATTCTTTACCTGGGAAATTCCTTTTCAGTTTTCCTTCAAGGTTCAGTTCAAGCACTGCCGCCTCCCAGCCACACAGGATACTTCTCTGCATGCATCATACATATCTCTATCATTACGCTTGTCACACAGCTTCACAACTATTACTGTAAAGTCTTTGACATCAGAAACTGTCTTATGGTCTTTGTCTTTTTAGACCCTAGGTCATGCCTGAAGGTGCTCGGGATGAGTAAGCTAATGCATTACGAGGTAACACACCGCCTCTCCCGTAAAATACCTTACAATCTAGTTGTGAGACAAAATAGGTACCAGTGATGCCAGGTCACTAATGCTAGGTGCAAAGTGATAAATGAGTGAAGTAAATGATTAGAGCTATGCAGTGAAAAGAGAGAAATCGCCTTAACTGTAGAAGTCAGGGCAAATCTAACCATTTTCATTTAGGAGCTACAAAAACCATAACATGTAAGCTCCAATCTTATCTTTGAATCTTTTGTCCTGCGGCCCAGAGACATGGAATGAAAGGACACGGAAGACTTGGCATAACTCTCAGAGACGCAGACGTCCTTGCATAACCCACTGTTTCTCAACACTTTTTTTTTTCATTTTTGCCTCCCCTAAGGGGATCTATTCAGCAGGTTTGTCCTCATCATCTTCTCCCTATGAAAATTTAATATCACTGTGTTTACCCATAAGTATCAGAAGCAAGGAGTTCTACCTATTGATCTAAACATACCACTGACACCTGAGATAAGGAAAGAGCAAGTGTTCACCTCTCTAAATGACACGTATGACCTACACTTCTGCCATCACTGAAGTGGCCCACTGGGAACCCTGTGGGCACCTGACCACTCTCCAGCTCGGCCTCAGGGTTGGATCCTAGTGGCGTATGAACAGTTCTACATGTCAGAATCATCATGGAGAAACTTTGTTAAAAATACAGGTTACATGTCTCATCTCACCCCGGTCTCTTCTGAGTCATACCTCCTCCCAGGGCTGGTGATTTGATTCCAATATAGGCCATTCTTTACTGGGTGCTTGGAAACCACAGTGCTGGATTAGAAACCACCACTTGGTCATTAGGGCACATCTGGACACCATTTCCCTACACTCACCAACCCACAGAGTCACCCAGGAGCATGAGCAACATCTCCAGAAAGAGAAAACCCAGAAATATTTACCCAGAGAGACCGGCATTCCAGAGAGGGAGGCAGGAGAGGGAGGAGGCTCAGAGGGTCATGGAAAGGGATGGAAAGAGTTGCAGAGAAGGCCAGAGAACCATGGAGAATTCACAGGAAACCCAAAGGGGGTGGAAGCAGCTGAGACCCCAAGAAGAGATATGCAAGGAAGGGGGAGCAGAGGAAACCAAGGGCTGTAGTTTTTCTCTGAAGAATGGGGGCTGTGTTGACTGTCCCCCTGGAGACGGTATCTGTCGGCATGTAAGAAAAGCAGGGCTCCGATCCACATTGAGCCCTAACATGGCTGTTTGTTAGGTGGATGTTTTAAGACCAATCATTTATCTTCTGTAAGACCAATCCTCTCATATATAAATCTAGAATGATGGGCCTTCTATGGAACACTGTATCTTAAAGTACGTTAGGAATATAAATACTGCTGTATTGAATTAAGTATTTTTAAACAAATATATCAAGTGAAGTAATACTCTAAATTATTACTGTTAGGACTGGATAAGACCATGGCACTCATTTCTTTGAAATCCCCCCCCCTTTTTTTTCCACAGAGGAAGAATCTGAAGCCCAGAGGATGGAGGCTTGTGGAACATTCCATGGTTGCTGGGCTAGTTGGTAACAAAGTATGTACCGAGATAGCCTCACAAGCCAGCTACCAGCCAGAAGTACTGAAGCATGCAGCTCACCACACCTCTTTCTCAGCCACAGTGAAAACGTAAGCACACCAAGGTTGGCCCTGCACCCTACTTTCCAGTGAGCCCCACAGCCCACAGTGTCCAAAGTCACTCAGCACTCAGGCAGCCACATGGACTGGACTGTGGAATTTTGATTTTCTGTGCCACACTATCTACTCTTCAGTGGTTCTATCAGGAGGAGAAGCCAGGATTTGGAGACGAGGAAAAACATATGCCTGCCATTGAAATGTCCACTGTAAGCAGGTATAGCATGCATCACTGTCATCCCAGCACTGGGGAGGCTGAGGCAGAGAACTGTGGGTACAAGGCCAGCCTGAACTACAAAAGGAGACACTGTCTCAAAACAACAACAACAACAACAACAACAACAACAACAACAACGATAGGAACAGCAACAACAGCAAAGCCCACTGCATTGTATCTCAAGGGTAGAACACAATGAGAAAAGCTGTAAGTGACTCCATTATTTTGAAGGCTGAAGTGAAGATCTGGTCAACGTGGAGTCCAGAACACAGATAATAAAACACAGATAATAAAAGATTTAGCTGAATTTATCCAGAGCGGCCCAAGGAGAAAGACTACAGTACTTGGAAGAAAATAAATACGCTATCACAGAAATGAAATCTTTTTGAGAAGGGACAATTTGTCCAACTAATCCTTTACCTGCTGTATTTTCCCCATGAGATCATCCAGTTGTCCACATTCTGTATCAGTGTGCAGTAGAGACAGTAATTATATTATTCCTAGTGTCAAGAGACAAAGTTACAACAAACTTAAAGATCTTATTTTAGTTGTGATTCTAGAATCAGGTAATATCTCACTCTATACAATAGAATGCGGGTTCCAGTGAGCTGAGCAGAGGAGTATGACTTGATAGACAGAAAAGGGCTGAAGACAACAGAAAAACAGAACAAAAAGTGGATTAGTTATTTTAAAGTTATTTTCCTTATAAACACTGAAACAGAGGAAGCTTCATTATCAAGTCAAGTAAAACTAGCCTGTTTAGGGATTTAGATGTCTTCTCTTGCTCCTGACTTTTTGGAAAGTCAGATAATGAACAAGTGTCAGCATAGTAGGTGTTGAACTTTGGTGTGAGTAAACTGTTTTGGTTTAGTCTTAGCGTAGGAGCTCGGTCCAAGCCAGTGGCCACCTATAAACTTTATTTAACGGTATCAGCCCTGATCCCGAGGTACAAAGAAGGTAAAGGTATGGGTGGGTTTCTGTGGTGCTCAGCTGGGTGGGAGACAAGGATTCTCCTAAGCAGGCATAAATATTTCAGTCACTGGAAAGATGTGTCCTTTATATTAACAAATAAGTTTGCCTTCTGGTTTATATTTTAGTGTTTGGTTCTTTGGAAACTTAAATACACCAATACAATTGAGTTTCTGGATCTGTAGAGCTGCCATCTTGGTTCTTCTTGGGATTTCTCCATTCCCCTGTGAGCCCACAGCGTTTGTCCTCCATTTTCTGCCATCTCAGCTATAAGAGTATTCTAACGTCTCCAAGTCACATAACCCAGAAAACTTAACCCATTCCATTGCAGTTTAGAAAATATTTTAGATACTCAAAATCAGACAGACACTGCTAAAAGCTGGTGTTACAAAGACAAAAGACATGACACTTGCACTTAAGGAACTCAAAAGCAGTACCTTATCACTCAGCATGGTCCCTAGGTCA
Source organism: Dasyprocta punctata (assembly GCA_004363535.1). Lineage (NCBI taxonomy): Eukaryota > Metazoa > Chordata > Mammalia > Rodentia > Dasyproctidae > Dasyprocta > Dasyprocta punctata. The sequence continues at coordinate 17,530 of RJWM01033703.1, forward strand.
CCAGTGTCAGTAGCACCTGGAAGCATGTGAGAAATGTAGAATCACAGACTTACTGAATCTGAATCTATATTTTACCATTATCCCCTACACATACTAAGTTTGAAAAGCATTGATCTAGAAGAAAAGACTCAAGCCATCTTAAATTTTATGATGATAGTATAAGTAAAGTCAGTGGGAACATTAAAGAGGGTGTGGTCATTTTTAATGTGGAATAACATGGAAATTTAAGTTAAACAGACCAATAGCTTGGGGAGTAAGGAGTGGGTGCCAGTGGGGGCATTCTAGTTGAGGGTGGAGAAGAGACCAGGCAGAAGCATAGGTTTTTCAAGAGCTCCCTAAACTTACCCTGGAATGGGCAGCCCCACCCAAACATAGGTGCCATACCCTCCTGGGCACTGACCCAGATGAAAAGGCCCTCGTGAGCCTTGACCTTCATGGCAGGAGTTGATAAATGCATGGATGGGGAGAGGGCTCCTCCCAGTTCCCCACCCTCAGTGACCCTTCAGGGATGAGGGGCTGATGTTTGTAGTCAGCAAAGGATGCTGAGTCTCAGATCTTGTGCCAGGCCATCTGGTCCCTGGCAGGAACTCTACAGAGTGACCTTGATAAGAACTGGATGCGCCAATTCACATGGATTCCTGGCAGCCCGAACAGCCTCTGGGGAGAAGGTTTCCCCCTCTTTCCAATGTTAACAGAAGGAGGCGCTAGAAAAAGTAAAGCAGTGAAAAATTGTGAGAAAGAATTGGGGGAAGGAATTCTGGCCTCACCCCTCACTGTGTGTCCTTTCCAGTCCTTACGACTTGCGATTTTGCTACCTTCTAGACAGCTTTAGAAAGGTATGCTGCTTCTTCCTTTTTCATACAACTTAGATTTTCTTGGAATTCACTTCCTGGTGGCAAAATAAGGTATTTTTCTTGGTGATATAATCTCCAGCCAGATCACAAAAGCACAGTCTGGGTTGCTGTCTTCGTTACTTTTTTCTCATTGCTGAGACAAAATACCTGACCCCCAAAATGAAGTAAGGAAAGGTTTATTTAGCTTACAGTTTCTGGAGATTTCAGTCTATACTCAGCTGGCTCCAAGGCAAGGTGGCATAGCTGAGGGTTAACTGTTCATGGTGGCTTCAAGTACCAAAGGTGATAAGAGCAAAAAGGGCAAAAGGGAAGCACCCCTTCTTCCCTCCCTTATATTGTGTGCCAGCTACGCAGTCCTGGAGGGGTGTAGCACTCATACCACCAATCCCACCTCTAGACAATGAACCAATCACAAACACCAGATTCAGCCACCTTCAAAAGCCCTGTCCCCATGACAGTACGAGGCTTTGGGGGGACATCTAGACACAAACCATAACAGTTGCATTGTCCCTCAGAATTATACTAAGGGAAAAAGTGTTAACAATGAAATAGCTATTGCACATCTACTGTGTATTTTTTTGGCAACTGAGTGGGGCATTAAAGAAGAAGCTTGAGTTCTGGTCAAAAATATTCTGTGATATGTATTTGGAAAAATACGACACATTTATAAAGAGGGCAGTATACTGGTATAAAGCCATAATAAAATGTTCTGTTAATAGTCAACATTTCACAGTGCTAAATACTTTATAGGAATCATTTCACTTATTCCACACAAATCTATGGGGTAATAAATCATTTAGGATGTTTTGACTGTAAATAATAGAAAAACATGACTTTACTGTTTTAAACAGTAAAAAAAAAAAATGTCTTTCATTTAACAAGAAGTGTATCACAGTGGCTGAGCTAGTCAGTTCAGCAGTGGAGCAAAGCCTTCAAGGATCCAGGTTGTTTGCAGTTTTTCTCTCTGACATTCTGATTAGTTTTGTGCTCATACTGGCAACCATCATGGTTTCAGTGGCTGACACACTTCTGGATACCACATTCTTACATGCCCAGAGGCAGCAATAAGAGCTTTATTTTATATATCTGTAGCCTACTTTGCTTCTGCTAGAGTTCACTAGTCCAAAGCTGAATTTTACTTTAACATCCCAGTTTCTGCTCTGTGAACTTGGAGAGATTTCAGATTCCCACAGGAGCCTCATTTCCCACTCTGATCTTGGAGCAGAGAGCAACTTTCTTGTTCTTTCCTGAAGTGATTGGAGGAGCCTGAGGTGTTTGTCTAGTATCCTAATACTTTTCTAAAGGACCACACTTCCAAACTTCCAATCCAGCCTGAATGCAGGAACATTGTTTTAGTTCTCTAAGACTACAAAAGTCACGGCTATTAAGGTGTATATCTGGGTCCAACCTCAACCAGTTTGCTACAGGATCAGCTCATTAGTTGGATGAGGTAGCGTCACTCACTTCTGAAATGAAAATAGAACCAACCTCAGTCCCCAGATAGGAAATGGACCTTTTCTCATCTGCTGTGACCCATCACCCCAGTTCCCCCAGAACGCCTCAGCTATTGGCTATTGCAGTCACATAAAGTTGGCTGAGTGGTTTCTGTTGCTATGGAGATGATCCCTCCATCTCCACCTCCACCCCCACTCACTTCTGCCCCATCCCCATTTTCCCTTCCATGTTTGTCTGGTGCCACAGCCTAGTCCCTGCACAAGCCAGCAGAGCCTTGTGAAGGAGATCTGCTCTCTGAGCAGCCACAGACACTATGCCCCTCTCATGGCCCCAGGCCTTGTCTCCCACACTTAACCCCATCAGGCTCTTGCCATCCCCTCTGAGGTCATGCCCACCATGAGTGCCAGCATTTTCTCTGACCCAAACCCATGGTCTCATGCTTTTCTTGACTTCTGGAATTTCTTGCAGGATTGGACTGCCACTCTTTAACCCCATAAAGTCCATTTGGACTCCTCTCCTTCAA